>JACXIV010000045.1:0-204249 GCA_014737475.1 Bombus confusus
AAGGCAGATTGTAGGCAATCCTTTTAAATATGTCACCCTACATATATGTGTGTGTATATATATATGATGATTATTACAATGTTAATACATGTTAATACAAGTTGACGACGGTCGAAAGTAACCAGAAAAATTCTTTCATCGATAATGGTTATTGATAACTAAAATAATTTCTGGCATCAATACTGTTTATAAGTAACCAAACAAAAATTTTGATCATTTGTGATCATAAATGATATAAGAATAATAGAGTGCGCATGTTATATGCTATCATGTAAGTGTAGGTGGAAAGAGAACGCTGCATATATTGTAAGCGGTAGACCGTCCTTTCTGTTCTTACTGATTAGTCATACACACTGATACCGCTCGTTGATCGGTGTTACATTTACATATGGATTCACTGTACGAATGTGCATGCATTATTAAACAAGGACACAAGGAGCATCTATGCAGTGTTCTCTTTTTATTCCAATATCGCCTTTTTATCACGCACTCTATCCTTATGTCTATATTATATTTCTATTTCTATGTTTATAATAGTCATTCGTAGCCAAAATCATTTAAACTAAACTATACTAATATACTAAAATAATAACTCATACTGTAATTTTTGTATCGTATGCTTTTTGTGCGTATTGTACCAGAGATCTCCGATTGTACGATTAGCCGAAATTGAATGTATTGGATATCATTAGAAGTTAGATTTTTTATACATGTAACGATGAATTGACTATGATGACTGCCTACTTGAAATTTATGGGTAAGATTGAAAAAAACAATTACATATATACGTATGTGTATATATATACAATCGCACATACAGGCACATGTGAATATTTGGTATACACAGAGACGAAATATATCTATAATATTATAAAACTATTCAAATGATTTTCAATTTATCTTTATTACAGATAACATATTATCATACTTGTGTTTTTCCTCTCTTACCTTCGTATAAATATATTTTTCTATATATATAAGTAATAGGTAGTCATCATGTTAATTATATTTCGTGAAAAATAATATTATTTTATTTAATGCATTTCTCGTTGTTAGTCACCATAATTTTTACTTTCTCATATACATATATTATTCAGAAAAGAACGCTTCGGATATTTTTAGTCGATTATACATATTTATTTTATGTCATGCAGAATATTATAAAAAATAATTTTCTTTCCATTAATATTATTTTATCATAAAGTACAAGAAAGATATCGGATGAGAATATCTCTTTTAGATACCACAGAAAAAGATGTATTAAACGCGGTGGCGTTGTAATGTTAACAAAGAACATTATTTAATTTCTCGAAATATTATTATTTCTCATGTTACACCGTCAAATTACTTAAATGTAATCTATTAAAAAATTTATTTAAATACTTTCTCTTTTTAAAAATATAACATATTATTGTTCGATTGCACATAATGATATTACATTTATATTAAAATTTGTAATTTTTGTCAAAAGCGCAAATTGCACAAGTGAAGAATAAGTGAAACGTCGAAACGTGTATAAAATGATTCAATACTGACACACTTTTCTAGGTATGTATGTTTCATTATTACATATCTCACGCTTTCTTTTCATGGAAATTTGTGTTTACATTACAGAATAGTTCTAGAGTTTGTGTTTGATTACAGATTAACATGTTTGTTAAATAAATATTGCATTTGCTTTATCGCGTACAAGAAGTACGCGTAGCTATATGATTAGGAAATACATAATCTGTATTCTTATACATTTTTCCTGTTCTGTATATATTTAGAAAATTAAAGTTGATTATTTATATATAATATATAGTATATGTTATTATATGCAATATATATATATATAAATATATATATATATATATTTAATATATATATATATTATATTATATATTATATTATATTATATATATATTATATATTATATTATATATATATTATTATATTATATATTATATATATATATATTATATATATATATATATAATAATATATATATATATATAATATATATATAGAGCGGCAATGAACTTAAGCACTTTTTTTTAAAGGTAATGATAATAATAATAGTAATAATAACAATAACAATAATATTGTTATCAACAACTGTATTCGAACAGGAGAGAGATATATACACACACGTGTACAAATACACATTCATTCATTCATTCATTTATTCGTTTGTTCACTCGTTGAGTGTTTATGTAGAGTTTGTTGAATATATCCAAATTATTGTAACGTTTTATTGCATAGTAACCTAACGTTAATTTTTGACGTAACATTAGAGGAGGTAAAAGAAGAATATGAATATAATTTAGATTTGAAAGATTATTAAAAATCCGAGTGTTTTAAATATAGGAAACTTAGTTCGAAAGGGTACGTAGTATACTTTGAGAATACTGAATAGACAATTTTTGAAAGATAACTTGTATTATAAATCAAAGAAAACCGATTTGTTATGTTGCTTTTTCCTTTCTATGATAAAAGCTGGCGATATTTTTTTATTTTGTCTCTGACATTTTCACATTTTAATCAGACAAAAACCATGCATACCCGAATGTGATATAAAGATATTTATTGAAATAAAATACGTGAATATCGCGTACTCTTTCGAATATTTAAGAAATATATTATAGCAACATTGATTGATGTGTTTGGCAATGCTGTGTTAGCGAATTAATAAATATAGTCGTACAATGTGCGCATCAAATATGTACCAAATATATGTACATCAAACATATTAGTGAACTGATGCAAAGGATGAGTACAATACTGAAGCTAAATTATGTATCTCGCTTCGATGGTGGTACCAAATGATCTGGTAATTCTGCAGGTAGGTCGTAACCTTCGAGTTTTACATGAATCAAATGCATCGCTAAAGCAAATTCTTCCGAGTCCAAAAATCCATCTTTATCGATATCAGATAACTTCCAAATTCTGCCAAGTACATTGTTTGGTAATTTTGATTTTACCATTTCTGATTTTGCCGCTGAAAATGTGATTCCAAATGTATATTATTAATAATAAAAAATAAGAAAAAGGTAAGTATATCATATAACGCGAAAATAATTTATATCCCTTCAAGCTTCAATTATTTTGCTTAAAACAAAAGCGTCATTTAATCGGAAGAAAGTCTAGTTGAGTTTTAAGCATAAGAGTTAATACATTACGTGTAATAAGAATTTACCTGCTCCAGTGATTTTTCCATCACATGGACCGAGTTTTTCAAACATTAAATTGTATTTATATCTTTCCTTATTGACAATCCATTCTGGTTCACCTGCGCCAGCATCGATACCCTCACCTCGTTTATATCCGAATGGACTCACTTGATCTTCCACGCCTTCGAATGCACCGCCTAACATACAAAATATCATGCAACTTCATAAAATTTGTATCATATTACTTGAATATCAAAAAAGACAACGAGAAAAAAAGGAAAATTTGATTTTCATAGAATCTTTTTTTCTTTTAAAATAGTATGTGGAAGATAACGAAATATGGTGAATAAATATAAAAAGTCAAGAAAATAGTAGTCACATTCATCCTTATTTTCTGAGCATCTAAGTTGACGTTTTGTCTTTAACTTAAAAAATTAATAAATAGATTATAAACTTTTATGTATTTGTACTTCTAATCCGGTATATATTTTTGTGAATAATATACCTGTAATAAAGATATAAATATGGAAAGATACCTTTAACGAGTGAATCTGATGTTGTACCGATTTCTTCATGAGGGATCATACTCATGAGTTGGGCAATATCTTTAACCAACATATTATCAACCACTTCTAAGAGTTTAGGCTTCAAAGTGTTAAATTTACTAAAATCATGGTGAGCTAAGGACTCTTGCATTTTTTTCAAATCGGGGAAGTCACCAGGTGAAATTTGTTGTTCCCTTTGTATTTGATCATAAATTTGGCCCAAATTTTTGATAAGTTCTTTCTTTTTGGTATCTTTACCGAACACACTAGGCATATCTTTTCTTAAAGCACTGATTATATAAGCATGCACCTATAAGTCAACATGTCGTTAGATTTTATCAATTATTGAAACAGTACAGCCGATATCGATCGATTAGTAATAGGGTGCGGTAATCAGTAGGCTGTAATTTTTGTTTCCTTACCTTTGCTAACCGTGCACGTTTAATCAAATCATTGAGTTTTCTAAGTGCCGCGTTTCTAGGTAACGATTGCATATCTTTGAATAAATCTTGTTCCTCGTCTTCGAATAGCCTAAAAAGTGTAAACCATATAATGGCTTTGTATAACGAATAAAAAACGCTTATATTGCAATAACATAAGATATAATGTAGTATTTGTATAAAGTAAAAACATGGGAAAATAAAGATAACTCACCGTTTATTTACATCATATCTTAAAGGCTGATCCCAAAATGAACCAATATATACCCTAGCTACTTCAGGAGTTTGTAAAACTTTTCCTAAGGACCACATCAATGCTCCATATACTCTCATGAGTTGTTGGTGATCGATCATATCAGCTTTATTGAGTACAATTCTAATTTTATCATCATGACCACGTAATGCTTCGATTAATCTTCTGAATTCATCAGAGATGTCAAGCTTATGTGCGTCAAACAGTAGAATGATCCTGTCTACTCGCTCAGCAAACCATTCCATAACACCAGTAAAATCATAACCTCTGTCAACCTAACATGAAAAAAACTGGTTTTTTAATTAAATATACAAGCCTGATTTGCAAATAGAAATTTGCACAGATCCATACCCTTTGTTTCTCGCCTGATAGGATACCAGGTGTATCGACTATAGATATGCCTTTCAGGACAGGAGACGCAACGGTAGAACATTGAAATCTATTAAGAAAAGCATTCCCAAATTTGGAGAGGGGACGAAACTGCTTGTTTGGATCAACAACTAGAGCATTTCCAGGGATCACACGCTCATTCTCATTGTACATAACTGCAATGAAGCGATCTGTTGTTGGTTCAGGTCCAATTCTTATTCCAGGAAAGTCTCGTTCTAACAAATACTTGATGAAAGTAGTTTTCCCAGTAGAGTATTGACCCACCAAAAGGATCATGGGTTTTGCATCAAAATCCGGATCATCGAGTTGAGGTGAATGAAAATCTTGAAATTGGTAATGCTGCTCAAGTGGCAGTAATTTAGACTTGTATATTTTTTTAAGGCCATCAGCAACATTTTCAAAGAGATCCTGTTTTCCGCTTTCTACTCGGCTTAACCAGCTAAACATTTCGTATATTAGTCAAAAGATGGTTCTGCAAATATAACAATATATTATAATCATTATTATAATCAAATTAAAAAGTTGTGTATGACTAAAGAATGTTATGTTCATATGATTTTGATCCTTTTTTCTTTGCCAAACAAAATCATAATCTTAATTCATATTTGACGTTGATTCATAACTTTGACACAACAATTACGAATGTCTTTCTTCTTCTCTACTATTTTGAATAATAGATTTATGAATAGATATTATATGTAACTTATATATACTTATAATGAAAAGAAATAAGGAAAGGTGAAGGAATGATGAAAATTTGAGAAAATAACATGAAATAAATCTAACCTCCTGTTCTGATTTCAATGAAACACATAAGTAATGACAGGCGTGCTCACACTGACACTATCATACGGCACAACAGCACGACGTTTACAGGCGCATACGTAATTTATATGTATGTGTTGGAGCGTAACTAGAATACTACTTGTCAACGTACTAAGTATTCTACAAAAAAATTTGATCTCGAAAAACTTAACAATTTAATTCTATTTCTGAAACACAAAATGATCGATCGAAATAGGAATTGTGTATCGCTCGAACACGTTAATCATAAGAAAACCGGCGATTACGCGCGACCACTCAACAGACCACGTCGCGAACAATTCTATATCGATACCGCGACTGCGCATCTCACAATCACTATATATCTCCTTCCATTCTCTAATACTCTAGTTTATTATCCCTCTCTTTTCTCTGCGTTCCTTTCTATTCTTTCGTCCTCTTTTCTTTCTTACATATTTCTATCTTTCCCTCTTTCTTCTTTTCCTATTTTTTGTATGTAGCACCTTTGCTCTTTTCTTTTGGTAAATGTTTCTTTTTCGATAGAGTATTGTCAATAAATACATAGATTTGATAAATGGGAAAAAGGTTGTACAAATATTTACGATGA
This sequence comes from Bombus confusus, assembly GCA_014737475.1. Taxonomy (NCBI): domain Eukaryota; kingdom Metazoa; phylum Arthropoda; class Insecta; order Hymenoptera; family Apidae; genus Bombus; species Bombus confusus. The sequence goes on from JACXIV010000045.1 coordinate 6,171, forward strand.
TTATTGTATATAATTAAATCTGTTGCATATACATATGTATATAGTTGAGAGTAGTCAATTTCAACAGAGTAAATTACCCTGAATCGTTCGAAATTAATTAAATTGAAAATATATTATATAAATGAAGATGAGCAAATAATATGGAGACTATCAATCGAAAATTTCAAATATAATTGAAAGAATAATTTATATTTAAAATAGGTACTTATTAAAATATAGTTATAAATATATATAGACATTTATTAAAATATTTCAAATAGGTATTAATCAATGAATTTAAAAATGCATGATATTTAAAGTTCTTTTTTTTTTATAGAAGTATGGAAACCTTTTGCTAGCAATGAGTGATTTACGTATGTATTTCTGTAAAGTTGCGTACTAAGTAAGAGATACGGATACTGTCTACGTTAAGAGTAACGCATGTGTGTAACTTTATCTCGAAATGAGCGCACCGTTACGCGTCACTGTTAGTCGAGGTCGGTCATATTCCATCTATGATACAATACATACATACATACATACATACATACATACGCGTATATCTATTCGATTGCTTATCCACTTACTTATCTATCCATAAAGAAAGAAAACAATTATAGATAAAGAAGAAAAAGTCAATGTAAGATAATTTAATTTCACTGCTAGTCGAATAATTGATAATAATTTATTTTCCGAATTATTTTGTTCAAATAATTGTTGACAATTTCATTGTTGTGAATTATTTTTCGATTTAATACAATATCAACAGCGATATTTGGTAAAAAATAACATTGTGTCACGTACATATATATAAATTGGACAATAGGATTATATGTATATATATATATACAAATTGGATATTAATATAAAAATATTGTGTGTCCATTTATTTATTTGTAAAATCGTATGTAGACGTATATATACGAAATAATTGTAATTAGTGACCAGTAGGTAAAGAAAATTCGACCGTTCAATGATACGTATGCATATGTGCATAAAATAAAAAAGTAATTAATTACTTGCATACTAGGGTTACTAGGTATATAGGTCGATACAGTACGATCTCGATGCCATTTAATTGACGCATTCACGCATATCTTCCATTTGAGTATTTGAATTCAACGGAAAGAGTGCTTGGAATAATCGTTCTCGTATTGCGTAACGAGACATGCAAAACATTCAGTGTCACTCGTTGCATAAGCAACGCGGACACATCCTGGTTAAACGATTTTATGCCAATTTAGTAATCTTAACCAGCTTCGCTCGAATTAGAATTGATTCGTATGATACAGTACACTTTGTTTTACGACTATATGCGTTATCACTATCACGGATGTATATGAGAATCGAGAATTTTGGTTTCTTTCTTGCAAGATAAATTGTCGAGTATAATCAATTGTAGATAGATAGATATATATTTTGTGCATTAATGGGGGGAGACTCATAAGAGTAGGCATTCATCATCCCAGTTCTCAGGAAGCACGTCCTTCCATAATTTAGTTAAGGTTTTTAGTCGACAAGGTGTGCCACACTTTGGTATATTCATATGATACAATGTCAATGTTTCTGTATCATTTAGATACATTAACTATAAAAGAATAAAAAAAAATAATAAAAAATAGAAAGAGAGAAAATACGAAAATAGATTAGACAAAACAAAAGTTAACTGGATTAGAAATGATTCTTTTCAGTAGGAAATACGTAATACCTTTAGTTCGGTGTCTGCAGAATTGGATGCAGCATGCAGTTCGAAAATAAGCGTCGAGCCGTAATCAGGTTTAAAGTATTCATTCGTGAATCCCATGGTTCTTAATAAATTAACGAGAGTTATGTCATGAGCGGAATAAAGATACGTTCGTCTTGTATCTTGACCATCATTAAAAGCATTTAAACGCTCCAAAATTTCTTTCAGTAACGGGCCTAAAAAATATTAGCTATATAGGCGTATAACTAAAATAAGATAAGAATGGTTTCTTGATCATAATTGTTATAAGATATAGATATTCATATATGTGTACCTCCTCGAAGTCGTTGTTGTAATGTATTGCTTGTAAATATAGCTAAGCTACGAGCTGCAATTTCACGCATTTGCTGATTGTAATATTTGTTTGTCCATTCGGGTAATTTTAAGCCATTACGTTCCTCGATTTCCAAAATATTGTACAAAAATTCAACGTCGGTGATTGTCGAGATATTTTTTCCGGTATAATTGGAAAGTTCTTGAAAATATTCGGCTGATGGAGATTCTGGACGTTTAGATTCATTTGCGTACGCTTCTTTCAAAGCTTTCTCTAATCGTGGACAGGGAGCCTTAACTACGATCGTCTGAAAATTATGATTGTTGTTTTATCTTTCTTCCTCCCTCTATATGTTTTAATATCGAAAGCATTTTGCTGGCATACGATACGTATACCTTATCTAAATGTCTAGGAGTGGAATGAACAGGAACAGGGTGCCACATTAATCCTGGCACAAATATTTCCTCGGTGTTTGGTGGATATAAAGCAGCTAGTAAAACTTGCGCAGACATTATGCACCGATCCGCGTAAGTACTTTGCGTCAAAGACAAATCACTCTTATACTTGTTGCCAATTATTGAGCCATATTCATTACGAATCCACTGACCAATATTGTACATTCGTACCATACCTTCCTGTGTATAAGATCGAATAATTGTATGATTATATAGAATGTTTGTATATATTGAAAACTTATTTATGTAATATCGATGCATCAGGTAGTATGCGTTTTCAATAACATTCCACTTATGATAATAAATAATAATAAACGGTTATCAATTTACAAAAAACAGACTTGGAATTTATTAAACCTTGGTTAAAGCTCCCCAGCCTCCTTGCCATTTGTAGTCCCGATATGGATCGTTTGGGTAACTTTCAGTAGGAGTACGATCTCCATGTCGAAAAACCTGCCAAGACATTAACAGATTAATAATCATAAAAGGAAGGTACTGTATTACAAAAAATGTATATTAAAAAACAATACATATACTTACAAATATCACCTGTCGTACGGAATTTTGTGGAACTAATAGTATAAAACTGATAGCGAGAGTGAGTATCAAAATAAAAATCGATACGCGAACACTCATCTTATTTCGTTGACATTTATTCCCTTATTGTTATCATTAGCTCTGTATATATCTATGATATGTAAGAACAAATGATACGTATATCATATGATGGGTAGAAGATACATGGGCGTGCACTGTGCACGTATAGAAGAACGAAGAAAGGAAAACAACGTTATTGAAAGACATGAATGATATACAAAGACGAAATATAGGAATCAACTGCTCGGTGGAAATGCACGCGATGTTTCCCAATTAGTAAATACATAATTACATACATAAGTAGAGAATTTCTTGTATCAGCGCATTATTAAATGCGCGTATCGGTATAAGTAGAAATACCAGCAGTATCAGTACTTTCTGATTTCTACGTATTCCATCATAAAAATCGCATGACATATGAACGCTAGAGCGCGCTCGTATCGTTGATACATCGTATGAATCGTTATTTCGACATTTTAGATCACGATTATATAATTCGGCATCGTGATTTATTGTAAGCTCCCTGAAGCCTTGTCCTTCTTTATTTCTTTTTAGAAATAAAGAGAAATTTTCTGGTTACTATCGCTTGTTTTTTGTAGTTGATCCAATTATTACTACGAAGAGTGTATGTGTCCATTTTCTAAAGAATGTTTTTCTCTTCCTGACCTCTCTGCTGCATTCAGAGTCCTACTATTTGATAGGATTCTTGGTCTCTTTGTGGGATTTTTTCCTAGAGTTATTTCCTGCAATAGTTGTAGTCGTGAGATGATGGTAGTCATAAGATATCCATATTTACCTATAAGTGACAACTCATCATATTCTTTGCTCATTAATAGGTGATAGTCTGACTCTATTTCTAATCTACATTTTGTTCAGTCTGTACTGATGGAAGAAATTCTGTGTGATTTTATGATATATACATCTTTTTGCATATTTGCAAGGCATGCTGTGGAAAAGTGATCTGAGCCCATACTGTCATCTAATTGGTGCATTGATAAAATGACATTCTGCAACAACTACATCAGGACATCAACCTACAAATCAAAAGACACTGATTAGGGTAAACAAATAATACTGGCTTGGGTAAATAGAGCTAGAGTGCATCACTATAATCTAGCAGCCTCTTTGACAAATATTGGCATATTACAAGATCCAACATATGACTATAGCGCTCTCATCGAAGATACAGTTTGTGTCTTATGGGCCTGTTTCCTAACAGGTATGAAAGAACAATTTATACAAAATCATAAAAAGAACGGATAGACACTGCTCTACAGAATCCACATATTTCTTAAAGAACCCAAGATACAGGACATCAAACATATAGACAAATTTGTATAAGTTTCATACATCACCATGTAATAAGAATAAGTATGTTAAAACTCAAAGACCACAAAGAGCACTAAGCTTTAAACTGAAACTTCACCATTGCGCTGATATTTTCTAATACATAAGTCTGAAGCTAGATGTACATTGAAAAGACCAAAGAGAGAATGCTAGATTAAAGATTAGGATTGAGTACTAGGTTAAAATTAAGTATTACAGATTGTGCAATCATTAGGGTTTTTAGTTCTAAGCTAACTATTTTTATACCTTGATATTGCTGTTATATCGTTAATATTCAACACTCTTGATGTAACAAGAAGCTAGATTTAAGACTAAGACTGAGCACTAGGTTAAGGTCAAGTATTACAAATTGTGCAATCACTCGGATTTTTAGTTCTAAATTCACTATTTTTGCGCCTTGATATTGTTGTTATATTGTTGATATAGTGTTAACATTAAACACTGTTAATGTGGCTTATAGACCCATGAGGGTCTAAAGTTTGTATTCAATAAAAAAGGATATCTTGACATTCTCAATTATGGTGTAATATACCCGTGTTCTCGACACGTACCGCAATGGCGGGAAATGCGCCATCAAGGAGGAGGGTATATTGAATAAAATGGGTGAAAGGCAACTACTATAGCAATGTTTTAAGATCCTAGTAAATACTTTATTTGTCTACTTCCTGCACTAGTTTTTCCGGTTGGTTTAACGAAATCCTTGCATTCTTTTGTTTGTGATAAAAGAAAGAAAGGGAAAGAGAGAAGAGAAAGGATAAGGAAAACATAATAGCAAAGGTAATGTAGAAACGAAAGATATATGTATTGGATTTATTTTCGTTAATTTTACATAAAACAGCGTATTGACACGCTAATAGTTGAATCATATAGCATTCGTTCGAAAATACAATATGATGTATGTAATTAGTTGGGAACGAAATAGACATAATGTACAAGTATTAAGCTGCGTGTACAACAGATATCGATATCAGTTTACGGATGCAAAATAGATGCACGATCGGCTACAATTCAACGGACGAAACTGTCGTTGCATAGATATCAAATTTTAATGACGACAGATGTCGGTTCAAGCGAATCTATGAGTGGCACAATTGAAAATTAATGGATTGAAAGATAAATTAAAGAATTCATAGTTGACCATTTAAACTTATGCGCTTCCAATAATTATTGTTGGTTTTTATTTTAATGCTTGATTGTGTATACATGTATATCGTATAGCCGATGGGTAGGTTTATCGTATTATATTACTGTTCTCTCCATATGTTCGTATATATGCTTGTAAACGCAGGAATACGCATTCTGGTACGTAAATGTGAATGGAATAACTTTATGACTAGAACAATGACTAGAATGTAACTGACATTTAACCGTCTCGATGTTTTAAATTTTAAAGAAAAAAGAAGCAAAAATATGTTTCATGGACAAAAATTTTCAGTGTACCGCGTATATGCGAGAGATCTGAGATAGAAATGATTGATTGCACACACAAACGATAATTTAAAAGAAAAATCAATTTGACTCAAGATTGATTTACTAATTGATAAGGACTAAAGTAGCCAAAATTTGTCGGATTGCAGGATCACTTTGCAACAGAGGCAAAGGTAAGAAAACGACCGAAAAGACGAACGAATGAACGAACGAACGAGCCCGTGCAAGTAAACATTTATGACGTTAGAGCTTGAAGTCGAAATGAGATTGATCAAGCGAACCAGTACGTTTTTGAATCTAGGGTTGTTCGGAACGACGTCGTCGGCCAGGTCCTCCGGCGTAATTTGCCGCTGCTAATCCCATTAAATGTTTTGCAGCTTGAGACCCGCTGAATCCGCGACTCAAACCTAAGTCCAGTCCCCGTTTGTTACTGTAAAAAGAAGCCAGGGATGGTGCTCAGAGTGCGAAACTTTTACAATAAATGCCAAATATGTATGTATTGCATTGGTATTAACTTCGTAAAAATGGCCATTTTTCACTCACTTTTCAAGCTCTGGATTACGTATCATGGTGTGACCAAGCCGACTAATTATTTCCATTAGAGCTTCCGGATCTTCCTCCCAGTAACCTTGTTGTCTATAATGTAAAAGTGTCAATGTCTTTTAACAAAAGCATTTGCGCCTAGTTGTGAAACATTGAGAACTTTGCATAATGCTAACAATGATTTTCATTGGGTACACGGCCAAGTTTTTCTCGCTGAAATTGTTCGCGGCATTCTCATTTCATTTAACGACGTTTAACTATCGAATTTATAACTTTTCCATTCTGGGTTTTACACGCGTACGCGATACTCTATAACAGTAGAACAGAAAGACATAACAATGGCAGTCTCTTTACTTTTAGATAGACGGAGGAACCGTTTCCTCTCATTAAACGACACCTCATCAAATGAAACTGGGTTAAACTTTCTGACACTGCCAGATGCGTCTTTCGTTCACCTTGTGTATACGTATCTCTTTTTCTCCGTTTCTTAGACACATAATACGACTGTGCCTATTCATGTTTCTATCTATATTGTCCTGCTATGAGTCGCGTATTTTTCAGTATCTCTTGTTTCATCTCGTCTCATCTTTTCTAGCGTAGTTTCATGCCGTATCGTACATCCGTTTTCGTCTCAGTATATTTCGACTAGCGATACTACGAAAGCTCGATCGACCAACCAAGTTTGTAGGAAAAAATGAATAAATTGATTGCCAGAGATGAGAGACTTACGGCGCGGCATTCGTCGAGAGGTTCGAAGACACGAAAAGAGCCGCAACCACCAACAGTATGTAGAACGATACCATCCTTTGATGCATCGTCGAAATTTTTTCAAATCTGAAAGTGAAACGATTTCATTGTAATATTAATTGATTCATTCAACGCATCGTTGTATATATATATATATATATATGCATATATATATATATATATATATATATATATATATATATATGCATGTTGAGAAACGATTAGGATGAAATTGATCGAAATATACGTTTTTTGAGTTAGACTCCAGTTGGAACGTCGATACGTGCCGATGAATATGAAGTAGAGTAAAAGAAAAGAAAAGAGAGGAAGAGTAAGGAAAAGAAAGAAGAAGGAGAAAGAGAAAAGAAAGCGCAAAATCTTTAGTCTTCGCTATTTTCCTTTTTCCAAACTACCGAAGAGGAAAAGGTGGGCGCACTCCGCGGTTATAGCGACTAACAAACTATTCAAGCCACGATCTAGGAAGGAAAGAGCGATCGCGGCCAACTTTTCGAGCAGATCTCTGCATTGTATTCTTCCGAATCTCAACAGACAGCTCCATACACTTGCATACTATCGTAACAGTAAAAAGGTTCATTTGCGAAACGTTACATATACATATATGCACATATATGTATACATATGTGTGTCTTTTGCCCTTACAATGTTGTTGTATGCAGTGATTGGGATTATTCGAAGCTCGTAAGGTCCAAGGAAATTTTATTTTTATTGAAACGAATACCCGAAACTTCATGGCACGCTTCAGATTACAGCGACGCTTTCCAATTTCTCCTAGTATCGATGTTCGTTCAATTAGTATTTTATTGGAAGGCAATCACGAGTTGCTTTCAACGTGCCGAATGGCCGTAACACGGGATAATTGGATTCAGCGCTTCCGATAATTGATGTTGACGATACGTTTTCACGCGTGTACTTACATTCGTTAAGAACGACTCGATACTAGAATACACAAACATTTTCAAATGTTTAAATATGACAATTCTCTGTAGGATTCTAGAAGAACTATCCCACCCACCGTATTGGAACTTGTTTAAGCCGGGAAAAATCAAAACGAGATATTGGATTTCGAGAAAAATGAAAATCAAAAAACAAGCGAGATAAAGGGATGTGCAGGTAATGGAAAATTAAAAGAATTGTAGCAATTGCTTTCGTCCCTTTCGCTTTTTCTATTTTTTGCCATCTTTCATGCCTCGTATTTCGCAATTCTGTTTTTTATACCCCGTATTCCGATTTCCGCTTTCCATTTTCTGCTTTTCATTTTCCGCTTTCCGCTTTCCGCTTTCCTCTTTCCGTTTTCCGTTCTTCAACGACTAAGCAGCGCGGCGCGTTCGCAACAGGGTGAATCGCGTTCGATCAGCCATGAAAATTCAACCACGAAGAACAGCTGCGCGTATCGTTTTCCTTATCCAACTAAGATTCGAGAAGCGGAAATATCGTGTAGATTGCTATTTGAGAGTAAATGACAAATCGAACGGCTGTGAATTGGAGAAAATATCGCGATACCCGCTTGGCATAAACTCGATTGTTTTTTTTTCGATCTATTAATTTCTTTATGAAGAAGGAGAGACGTTTACAGCGAATGCGATGGTTCGATGTCACGAAAAGAACGGAGCAACAAGTAAAATTACCTGTCGATGGTTAATTTTTGCATCGTGAAATGAATAGATCGGACGTGTCGCGAATTACTTTCATTCGAATATCGAAAAAATTTATTAAGCGAAACTTGAATATTTCTCCGTGTGTTTATTTCGATATTCATTACAACGTGGAGGTTTCGTTTTCGCGAATTCGCTCACGTACCTATTCTAAATTCGAGCTTGGTTCGAAGCGTGCATAAAAATCGAACAGAAACAGTGGTCGGATAGTGGTCGGAGACAGTGGAGGTACAAGAAGGAAAATCGGTGAAGCAGAAAAAGAAGAATATGAAGAATAATAATTATAAATGCGAAAGATTTGTTAAACGGAAATGACAACAAGAGGAGACCGTATTCTACTTAAACGTAACGGAGTTGGCAGTTTTTTCAGTCTAGAAACGCGTTGTTTCCGCGATGATGACGAATGATCACGAGATTTATATGGATAGAAAATATTCGTATCGCGAATGATCGTCAGAAATTCCTGATGAAATTCGTTATTCGTACGTGTTTTCATATCTTTTCTCTATAATATGTGTGATATTATGTATCGATACCGATCGATTTGATTTCATTATTTACACGCGCAAGAAAAGCATGACTCGGACATTCGTTCGTTCTTTTCCTTTGCTGAAAACTTCAAAAATGTCCGTATACCGCGAGATTCGTTTACGCCACGTATAAGTGTAAGAAGGGCCAAAGGGAAGTATGCAGAGTCAGTTGACAAAACGGACACGCGTATTTCATCTCGTGCTAACATAAACGAAGGAACGATGAAAAAAGGGAAGGAAAGAAGAAACAAAGAAAGAAGCATTGCGCTAGATAGTTGCACTTACCTTATCGGGATACGATGAACGAATGAACACCGGTAGAGTTACTTTTAGGTAGATTGTTAGCTAGATTGTTTCTTCGACGACGGAGAATCCCGTTCTGCGAATACGACCCTTCTCTTCACGGTTTATATAAGTCCGCGGCTTTGCGGCGCTTGTTTCATCCCCCATTTCCATCCCCATCCCCACCCCATAGTACCCCTAAAGACTTTCCTCGACCAATCAAACGGATCCGTGTACTACCCCGTCCGAGCTTCCTACCCTCGATTCTCGTATATCGTTCCGGTAACCACCAACGAGCGTAACGCGAACTCAATCGCGCGCACTACTATCAACCATTCTCCTTCGTTCTCTTTCTTTCTCCCTGTTTCCCCTTTTTCCCTTCTTTCTTTGGTTTTTTCTTCTCCCCTTTGTTTTCAGAGCAAGCAGAACAAGCAAAAGTCATAAGTTGAATCGCCTCGTGTAGCAAACTCGCAAAAATGTCGTAGCGTTCGAGGAATATTGCGATATGCGTTTCGTAACATGTAACCGTATTATACTATATAAAATGTTAAATAAATGTAAAAGGTTCAATGTATCAATTCGAATCTTTTGGAATGAAAAGAGGAAAATCAGGAAAGAAAATACCGTTTGGTTGGTCGTTAGTCACGTTTGATTCATCGATAACAACTCCTTGGACGTAGAGGAATACACAACTGGAGCGAGTTTCGTCCATTAAGCTTACCATTTTATTGCCGCTACTGTTTACTACCCTATGAAAGTCTCGCTATGATAACAATCGTTCGGATCGGTTCTTCGTTTCAAGTCGCGCGCGCTCGAGGATATTAATTGTCCGATTCTGTAATTAGTCTTGGTGGATCAATTAGTTTGGTGGAAAATAAGAAATCTGAATGTGAAGTAGTAGTGACAGCTGCTAAATCGGCGCCGATTTATCGACAAATATTCTTACCGATAATCTCATTCGTATAGTCATATTCGCAACCTATGGTAAACGCGCCCCTTTTTCCTTCTCGTGCGTCTGATTGATTCGATTAATCTTAACATTAAGGTTGAAATGACGGTAGAAAGAGGAGGAAAGGAACAAATATCAATGCGCAACTATTATTCTCTGATCGTTTTTCACTACTAGGTCAACGAGAACCTTTTCGTTTTGATCGCAGTAATATATGTACATAAATATACCGTTACTCGCACTCATATCATGTCTATCCCTTAAAACAGAATGACTTTTTAAGAATTCGACCGAATGACGAGCTTTCTCGAGAAGCTAAAACTATTACTTCACTAGATGAAGAAAGATTTGGAGAAAATTGCAATTGCGATCGCGGAGTAAATAGTAAATGTCGCTTTTACAGCTGTCTTATCTGAGCCTGTCACGAATATTTAAAAAATACGTTTCGCAGATTTATATACCTATATCAGTTATCTATATACGTGCTGAGAGAAGCGACGAGCATTGAAAGATGTAAGAATCTTTAGATTTATTACAGCTATAGGCCGAAGGTCGTGAGATTTTTATCATTTTTAACCGTTTCCAACTCATAGCGACGTCGACCGATTTTGAGGAAATTTTCAGCAGGCATACAGAAATTTACAAAACGTATTTTGTAAATTTTCACTACTGGCTCGAATAAAAGAGTTGTAGAAAGTGACCTGTACTCTTTGAATAGACGAATATCAGTAGAGTAACTATATATCGTTACATTTTAGAGCCTTGACTCTATTTCGAAACTGAAATCTTTGCAAAAGAAGGAACGACCGCGCGATTCGACCCTCGGATCTCCAACGATGAAGCGGCTGTTGCGACCCACTCTGTCTTGATCTATTTCTTTGGCGTCGCGAGGATCCAAAGATAAAAGACGAAAATATTTTCATATTGATTCACTTTTCGCGTTTGTTTCTTGTTCCCTTTTCGTTCTTTTTTCCTCCTTCACTTTTTCCATCCAACATACATATTTACAGGAATTCAAGAATCACCTTATTACCGCTTATTGCGGCGCCTATACATAATTCGTCCCTTTCGCAGGGCGCCGTCTACCATTGTCGGTCGGCATGCAAATCACCCAATATGTAGTCCATTTTAATAATATCTCTGAAATGGTGGTGCTTACTTTAAATAAATGATCGTTACGAAGCTCATGCGTTATAAAAGACTGAATAAATTAACTACATATATATCGTTAATGGTGTGTAGGGTTTGCATTTCTATACAGGATGCGTCCGAAAGTTATGTACAAGCGAGCGTGAGGTGATTCCTTGTCAAAAAATAGGACGAAAGTATAGAATAGAATTTCGTCATACGACGCTCCGTTTTCGAGAAAATCCAATTTGAAAATTTGTCGAGTGTACTTGAACACGGCCAATTCCGGACTGGACAGGAATAAAATACTCCGTGGGAATTTATTCTACGCGTGAAAATACGTCGAAAACGTAGAATGAAATTTTCTTCACAAGACGCTTTGTTTCCGAGAAAAGTAAATTTGAAAATTTATCATACACGTGTACTAGGCCAATCCTTAATTAAGCACGTTCAAACTCTGTTTTCTTGAGAATTACGCCATAAACGGAAAACTTTTACCCTACATTTTTCACTCGTTTTCGCGTGTAGAATAATCTCCCGCTGATTCTTTAGTCATACCCGATCGGCATTTGGCCAAGTTGAAGCATAATCGACAAATTTTCAAATCCGAAAATTCAAAACTTTTATTCCATATTTTCATTGCATCCTTTTACGAAGAATCACCCAGTGCCCGCTTCTGCATAACGAGAGGACTCGTCCTCTGCTATAGCGAGGATGCGATGAATCGTCTAGAATATTGCAACATCGGGAATTCTTTATTTTCGCGAAGCTGCAAACTAATGAGAGGTAAGAGTAGACGAGCTGTGGAAATAACGAAAATAGAATGTACAAGGGAGAAAGAGAAGGAGAGGAAAGGAGAATCTTATTCATTTGCTAAAGTAACCTTTTAATCACTTCCGATTACGTAAATCAATTTCAGTGGCGCGCGCGACTATGTCTGTTTCCTTTTGGAGATTGATTTATTGGTTATCAATTTGTTAGTTGTCAGCACGACGAGAAGAATTCAGATGAAACGAAAGAACCAGTAGAGGTAAACCAAAGGCAAACAGCAAGTAAACGGAGAAAGAAGAAAGGAAAAACGAGAAGATAAGAAATTGGAAAAAATCAATCTTTCTCGTTTATTCGTGGCTTTTTTCTGTAATTCCAAACACTATCCATTTTCCCTCTCTCTCTCTCTCTCTCTCATTCTTTTTTTATTGGACGCGTTTGGTTCAAGAATTTGCACTTCTCGTGCGAATCGAAATATCGTAGGAAACGATATCGTTAGACGTTAAAACGAAATAACCCTCCCGGTTTTATGGAATATTTGTCGAGACATAAACTGGAAATCAATCCGATACGGCCAGTGAGCTCGCTCGATTCATTTCAACGTTCGAAATGGTGCTTTCGGAGAAGTTGAAGCTTAGTTGAAATATATCGCAAAAATTATTTCGTTCGAGCATGCGATGTAAAAATTTTGTAAGTTAACATTTCTTTCTCTCTTCCTCCTCCTCCCCCACCTCTCTCTGTCCCTCTCTCTCTCTCTCTCTCTCTCTCTCTCTCTCTCTCTTTATAAAATGAGGAGAGGTTTCTTCCATGGTTATTTTCAATTCAGCCCAGTTTCTTCGATAGAATAGCCTCGGCTGATTGTTTCCCGGTTTGCCCGATGTATCACGTTCTTTATGTGGTTTCGAACGATTCATCGGGATAGAGACGATTTGGCGCCAGAAGAAATATACGTGTAGGTATGTACATATGTTTAACAAGATGACAGAAAACCTGTAGGCTGTTGCGTTACTGCAGTAAGAATGGTAGTGGTATTACAGGCGTAACCCATACACTATTCGCTCACGTTTTCACGTTATCTTTAGGACAGACGACTCGTGGATTCCTCGATCTCCTGTGAAATCAAGTACTCGCAAAATCAGGTACTCCGTGAAGCAATTTCCAATTCCGAAATGATAACTTCCATCCCCCAGCCTCTCGCTCTTCGTCGTTCTCTCGCTCACTCTCTCTCTCTCTCTCTCTCTCTCTCTCTCTCTCTCTCTCTCCAGGGAACGAAGAGTCGATCTAACGATTTTCCAAGGATCAAACCCTATCGAGAGGAAACCAGTCGATGGCAAAGTTAGGAGAGTTACTCACAAGCAAACGGTCGTCGATTAGTTGATCGTACATACTTGATTCTAAACTTCATCCCCAATCTACGTTATACCTATCGCATATTATAAATTGGGTTAGCTTCTTCCTCGAGAGACCTGATATTTCTCGCGTGTTCATGCTGGTGTGTTGCTGCTGTATTTCTGTCGTATTCCTGTCTCGTTATAATTAAAATTTATCGTTTTTGTACTCGACCAAGCGTACGTGATCGCGCACGCGGTCGAAAAGAAAGGAAGGCAAGGGAAAGGAAGGAAAAGAAAAGGGAAGAAAAGAAGTCGAGGTGTATATGTATATGAATTGCAGAGACAAACGACAGAGATCAGCGATTACAGGTGACACTGGTGGTCCGACTTAAAATACGCGATAAAATAGACAAATCGTATTGATCCGAGAAGCAAATTAGCCGATGTCGGGGTAAGGGAAAGGGAGATTCGTATGTATCGTGAACTACGTATTACGTGGTGTTCCGCGTGTGCACATGCGACGACGCTCGCACTCAACGACCTGTACACCTTTTAAAAATTACGATACTCTCGCCTCGAAGAGCGTTAACGTTCTAACAGAATTTCAACGTGGTCTATTCCGCTCCAAAGAAAATCGATTATACGTTATTCGTTATCCGTTATCTGCTCTGAAGAGGAAAATTAATGTTTCGTTAGAGAAAGATGCAGTGAAATTTAAAACAGTTAAAACACCTTTCCCGTTTAATAGAATTTTACACTTACACAGTAAAGAAGTGATTCACTGATACGTATAATATTGTATATATAATATGTTATTGTATATTTCATACTTTAATTTACGCTGGCGATTATTTCTACTAGAATTATATCATACAAGTCGGCTGATTCGTAAACGATTCTGGATCGGTCGATTTACAAATCCGAGGACAACGCACAACGTAAATGAAAAAAGGGTTTGAAAAGAGAGTCGTACGACTTTTACCGCTTCTATTTCTGTCGGATTATTTTCAAACGAGCCGCGCTGGAGGAAACGAGCGAAGGAAAGGTAACGACGATGTTCTGTTTAACCGACTGCAACTGTCTCCAAGTATTCTACTTTATCGATCGTAGGAAAACGTATGTAACAAAAATCACAGATGTTTCTACTTTTCGTTACTAGATACTGCCGGTTAAGAAGGAAATTGGCTAAAAAATCGCGGAGATAGTTTCGGATACGCGTATACTCTGTAAAACTCTGTAATATGTATATACGTATTTTATATATGTACATACCTATGTATAGTTTAAAAAGTACGCACGCTTGAGAGAAAGGATATGGGATTTTATTCATCCGGGTACCCGCAGCCACATCCATGGCCACTTTTACAATCGCCATGAATAAACGTATCGATATCGTATCGCAACGCATCATCGAAAAGTGCTATCGCACAACCGGTGTTTACAGTTTCGTCATAGAAAAACGCTCGCGCGAGACAAAAGAGGTGCGTCACGTATCAAATGCATCGACATATCGCGGTCGTTGTGGTAGTCGTCGTCCTCGACGACATACGTGGAGTAAATGTGCAAAGATGCGAACTTTACTATTTCTTCCATCTTTTTTCTTCGTCTCGAGTCGCACGAATAAATAATGCATTAGATTAATAAACTACATATGTATTTACGTGGAAAACAGGAGAATCCGCGACACGAGGCATAACAGTAGAACCGATGTACGGTTATTCGCGCAGGTGTAGCATCGTTGTTTCACACCTGTTCTTTCGATCTTTCAAACGAACCGATAACGCGAACTTTCCCATCAGGTAAGGTTCGTATCGCATACTCGTTAGTCGCGGGGAAATTCGTCTCGTTGCTGCGAGTCATCCATGTATTTTTATCCTTTGGCCGATTAGTTTGAAGAAAGGAAAAGGTAAGGACGATAAAGATAAATACCACGCGGTAACGCAAGGCAGGTGCATGGTTCGAGAATCGAGGCGCGACTCTCCACTTCTCTTTTGCTTCGATATCGTTTGTCGTGTCGTGTATCCACAGTAGCGCTTAGTATTCCATCATTTTCTTTCTTTCTGCTTGTATTTACCTACTTGACAACTTACCTACCTACGAACCTACGTACCTTCCTACCTACCTACTTATCTATCTACCTACCTACCTATTTACTTACCTACTCGCTTGCCCGTGTGTCTGTCTACCTAGTCACCGACCGATTCAACGATCCTCTTCGTTGTGTTCGTACTTGCCTGTCGAAGTTATTTTGCAACCTTGACGAAGAACGGAAAACATATTGGTAGAGAAAAGGCTATCGCGTTTCGATTAATGGTACGACCTCGTTCGAATATCCATGGAAAAGTTAGACGAAACTAGTTGATAGAGAGAGAGAGAGAGAGAGGGGGGGGGAAGGAAGAGTGGGGTAAACTCTTCCTTTGAAAATCATTCTGTTTTTCATTTCTTTTCATTTTCTGATAGCACTCGATGAATAGAGATGAAGTATAACGATATTGAGTTTAGGAATCCATTTGGAAAACCGGAGTTATTCGTTTTTAATATTTTGCAATTCTTCGCCCACTGTAAGACTTACCTTAACATGATAATTCAGACGATATTTAGACGATAAATCTTATTATTTATTTAACCACATATCGCGTTCAAAGCAGTTGAATATCTCTTTATTATCAATATATGAATCGATTTGTCAAATAACATTTTCGATAAGGATTGCCGGCCGCCCTCCGGCTGCCAGAAAAATATTTGTACATATAACCTAACTAATACCCCTCCTTCTTCTCCATTCCCACGAAACAATATCCAGTTACGTTCGTAGTATCAACAAAAACGAGCGATCTATCTGGCACGCATAAGACAGGAAGAAAGCCATACGGGATTTTGCAATCTTTTTCGCGTAATAACTTTTCAACGAAAAGATTCTTATACTTAATTAACTTGGTATCATTCGATAAGTATGTTCGGTAAATATAAGTTTCGACCAAAAAAGATGGCTTCCCACGAAGGAAGGCGAAGTTCGCACGAAGGGCGTATTACGATGGTTGAAACAGCCGGAAACGTAACCATGTAAAATCGTTGTCTCTCCCGTCTCATGTACCGTGAACCGTGCCTTAAAACGCGTTTCTCCGTGACCGGTGTAATTTGTCTGGAAATCATCTTTCGATGTTCTCTCAGCAGCGAAAAGGAGGAAGAAAAGAGAAGTAAAATAGGTTATGTGGAGTACTGGCGTAAGCAACAACTCCGCTTTCCGCGAATACCGAAATACGCGCGTATCCAGTTAAGGTAAACGTGCGAGTTTACAAAGTCGAATCTTCGATAAGTGATTCGAGTAGGACGTGTTAAACCGGTGCACGGCCGAATAGTCCGCAGCACGCACAGTGCACGCGCACAGTTCAGACCGCTACAAACGGGGCAGGTGAAGTGCACAGCTGCTGGACAGCTGGACAGCTGGACCGATATTCGTTTCCAGGTAGAGTCGGTCGGTTCAGTCGCAAACAGTCGCGGAGCAAAACGATCGGTCGAAGTATTCGCGACCAAAGGGAAAACTCGCACCCTTATCGCGCGTTTGTCCTATAGGGTATAGAATGTACATAAGCGGAAAAAAGAACGGCGCGGAAGGAAGGAAAACCAGCTGGTTTGGCTGTTTCGTTCGACCGGATCCGCCGTTTCCTCCGAGCAAAGCGTCGTTGAATGTTTAAGACGGGACGCGGAGTGTCGAACTGCGCCTCGATGAACGCGTGTATGCTTACACATCTCGTGCGTCCACTCGCCTAACCTTTACCATGTATTTTGAAACCATTCGGATGCGCGTACGTATATACGCGTACATATATACGCGTACATATATACGCATACGTATATACGTGTATGTATATGGGTCATTGGAACCCTTCGAAGACGGATCGTTTTTCCTAAGGTTCTCACGAAAGACGGGTGCGAGCGACGCGACGTGTCGAAACGGTCGATAAGGAGCGCAGATTTCCAACGATCTTGCTATATACATACATATAGGTACATACATATAGATAGGCGTAGAAACGCTGTTTCGCACCCCTACTAGCGAGAATTCTCCATCGCCCCGAACAGCATTGCAAGCAGCAGAATTGCGCAACGTGTCGCGCGCTACGCTGACTCAGACGGGTGAAATGCAGAGCGCGGGTGTTCCGTACGATAGTCGTACATCGTATAGTTTCGCAAGGCATAACTCGCGATCGAGTAGGCGGCCGCTACTTTCCTCTTTGAATCCCGGTTCGAAAGCGTCCGGTCGACTCGGCTTGGCTTCGATAGTCGCGTACGAATGGGATATCGGCATCGACTCCGGTAATCGATAAGCGAAGAAGAGCGAAGCAGAAAACGGAAACGAAATAGCCGTCGTCGCGATTACGGCCTGTGGGTTTCGCGTTGTACCGTCTATTTGTCTTTTTCTAAATACATACATCCAGGGTACGTACATACATCGAGAAGAAACAATTAGTATTCTCGAGCTGCGACTAGCATCCGGTTAAGTGGCGACAGCCGCTCCCATCGATCGCGTGCGCGCACGACTCCAAGCTTGTTTCTTCGGCTCTCTGGCTCGATTCCATTTTCCGCTTCTCCGTTCTGGTCCTTGACGAGAGAGGATGATGGGTCAACGGTTTCACCGCCACTCGCGATCCTAGCGATCGGACCAATGCGACGCGGCGTGGCGCGGCGTGGCGCGACATGGCGGCCGCAGCGATCGCAAATATACGCGCGATATCTTACTTAAGGTACGCGTCCATTTCAGAGCAAAACTATCGCGCGTTATACCGTCGAGTTAGGTCGAGAGCGACTACCCAATCCGAAGTGACTCGAATAGTCGCTCTCAAAGTAGCGTCCACTTGCGAGACATAAAACTCGGAAGCAAGTCGCGATGGTTTTCCTCTCGAGTGCGTACGTACTTACCTTTACTTTTCATCTGAGTATTTTTCATCGTACAGACCACTACCGTATGTCGTACGTTCGATCGGTTTCGTTCCTTCTCGTTCAACGTAAACAACGCGTTTCTTCGATAACGCGCGACAAGATCGAAGATGAAAATTAATCGATCGTCGTGCAGACGATCGTAAACGCGATAAGACGCGTCGAAAGTCGGACGGGTCAGAACGATTGAGGCGATATCGCGACGTTTCGCGATACACGGGATACCGGAGAACGGCAGATATCGGTGACTGAGACGCGTTTAGAAGAATATCGAATATCGAACGATACGATAGTGGTGAACGATCGAGAGCGTATTAAACGATCGCGGATCTTGTATTTTGTACCAAGATCGGGGCTGATAACGCAAGGTAGAGAACGGGAAAGACGATTAACAGGAAACAGAAATAACTCTAATACGATGGACGCGATGTACGTTTCGAAAGTTCGACGGAGTCGAAAAATAGTAGGAGGTTAATAAATGGATAAGGAAGAAGTAAAGAGATCTATGTCTGTCTGGTGCAGCTACGTCGTACGAGTACGTAAACAAGCGCGCGCGTTGCATGCACGTATGTACGTATAAACGCTTAGGAGTGTGTAGTATGGTTAGCGTAGTATATGCTTAAATAGTTGGAGGAGGAAGGATAGAGATGGGAAAGGAAGAAAGAAGAAAGAGAAAAGGGAGCAACGTACAGGGTTTCAGGGTTAAAGAGGGAGAAAAGAGCGGCTGCATCGCGACTGGCTGGAAGTGGAAAGGCAGCGTGTTTACGCGAGTTGGTGGAGGGAGGTGGTACGTCTCAGCTGAGCGTAGTATAGAGGTAGAACGCTGACGCGAGGGCGAGTTAGTTGCGAATGAGCGCTCGTCGGGCGAGCGTCGTTGCGACGTCGGTCGATAATGTCATCTCGTGATCGACGAGCAGCCATCGGATCTTGAGGATCGTCGTATACGTGCGCATGAACGTGATCGTTCTAAGCATACACAGAAAACGCGTGATCGAGAACATACTGCTTGCTGCGCGTAGTGTTTTGATACGTGTTTCGTAGAGTGTGCAGTGCGTCGAATAGTAGTACATAACTGTTTGCTTGTTGTTGTCGCGCCGCATCGTGTAGCGCGTAGACGCGTATCGCGTTCTCGAATACGGTCGACGCGCAGACACACACGGGCTCCGACGATCGAGAAGAAAGAAAACGCGTGCCCGCGGCCCGTGCGTGCGAACGTTACGGAAAACTGACTGCTGCTACGCTTACGTTTGCGATTCTGCCTGAAAGAGTGGCCGCTATCGTGCGTCGCAAAATCGCGGTTTGCCGCCAATCTCGCGCAATCATCCGTCTACTGCCTCTCTACTAAAATCTAAAACTATCTCTCGCGTATTTACGGCGAAGCGAGCGTAGTGTCGCGCACGGTGCCGTTGCTGCCAGTGATCGCAGCAGCGGTAAGAGAAGCACGGATACACACGGCAGCGGTAAAAGAAAAAGGAGAGAAAAAAAGAGGGGAAAAGCCGAAGGAAGTGGAGTGGAGAGGAGAGGAGAGGCGAAAAGAAAGAGCTGGTCGAACGAGGTACACAGAAGAAGGATACAGTCGTAAACACGGGAGAAAGATTCAAGGTCGAGGAGACGCGAGACGCAAAATACTGTTGGCGCGGGAGGTTCGATTTTCTACCGATCGATATCGCAATTTTTCCGAGTGTAGTGTATCGTTCTGAGCATCGGAGATCGAAAGTGAAGTGACGAACGAAATTTTCTGTAAATCTTGGCACAAAAATGGTGCCGCAACAGCAAGATAGTCCCTCTAGTTCCGGGATTCCTATGTTTGGATCGTTGCTTGTGGATAAAAATTCGACCACACCGTATTCGGATGCCACACAGGTATGTAATTTTCCTTTTCAACTTCGATATCTCCAACAACACGTACGAACACAACGTTTTTATTTGTCTCGTCGTCCCGTACGTGTTAATGTCTTCCGTAGATGGATATTATCAATAACAAAACGATAGTCGAAACACTGTTTCCTGCCGATATACCAACGAATATAGACATATACGATAGTATTTGTAATGGCTGATTTTATACCAATAAGCACGGTAGGAACAACGTGCCAGAGCGAGAGAAAGGGAAAAAAAGAAAAGTAACGCGTATTTTGTTTCCAATTCGTGGAATTGAAATCTGACTTTACATGTCACGCGTCGTCGAGAGATGGGAGAAAAAACGTTCGTTGTAGATTTAAGAAATAAGGAGCCAAAGATCATCGCGAATCGCGGATTACAGCTCGCCTCTTCTATAAATTACAAAGAGGCGATGTGTTTTCTTAGCCTTTCTTTCAAATTCTTTTCCTTTTTTCCCCTCGAAGAAGGGAGGAGGAGAATGTCTGCATGCGCGTGGCTAGTTCGATCGTTGCACGGTTATACCACCATCTAAACGTTTTTATACAAAAAAGTAGCTACGCTTATTTATTTCTGTAGCGTTAAAATACTAACAAAACACCGTCGTCGAACGGAAGAATAGGTTATATATTTTTCTCCCCTCGTTTATTATTGCTGATGACTTTGAATTTCGTTTCAATTTTCCTCGGCGGTACTGGTTGAATTTTTCCAGCTTCTTTCATCGTCCTAATTTTCTGTCCTCTTTTTCTCGATAACAACTTTTTCTTCCTTTTCATTCGTCACGATCGCCTTTCGATAAATTCGCCAAGTTATTTCCATCGAAAATATTTTCGAAAATATTTTGCGCTCTTCGCTTCGCAGAATCTAAGAAAGCGTATATGTATATATTTTGGGACGTCGCTTAAAGTGTTCGCTAGAGGTGAAAACGATAGAGGTTAAGCGAGTACGGATGCTTTTACAAAAACGGTAGAAGCAAAGAAACATCTACGTGGAGTTGGCTTTTGAATAGGCAGGATCTATTTCTTGATTTTACGCCGATATATCGAGAAACGATCGATCGTTTGTGATTCGCTACGTAAAAGCATCGATAAACGCGATTGACGCCGCACATACATGCATCCGTATTATAAATAGGCGAGGAGAGTCGCGGGCTATTAGTCGAAAGCTCGGTTCAAACGATCGTAAACGTGTATACAAGTATCGACGCGTTAACGAACATCTCTCGGAATATAAATATATCCGACTACGGTAATAGTTGAACTTTAAGGAAAAGGAAAAAGATGAAGAGACATCGAGGAACGGTTGGGTTCCTATGATGTGTGTATCACGTGATCCTTATACCGCGAGTAGAGTCGTTGTACTCGCGCACATCACCTTCGTAACCTACATTCTGCCCTTTCGATTTCCACTCTAGTGCGTGTCGAGTAATCGACGCAATATCTAAAAGTATAATGGGCAAGAGATTGCTCGCGCACGCTACGTGTTATCTACTTCTCGACGCTTAGCTTACCATTTAATGAGGTATGTAAATTGGTATCGCTGCGCCAGTGTATAGAACGCACATGGACTTGCTACACGCTACACGGACGCGATCGTTGCTCTCTCTCTCTCTCTCTCTCTCTCTCTCTCTCTCTCTCTCTCTCTCTCTCTACGATGCGTTATAAGCGCATACGCGAACGCGACTACGTCTCTTCGCTTATACGTATATATACGAATTTACGAGCGTCGTGCACTCGAAATACACGGCTCGATGCGCGAGACAGTCACGCCTGGCGAAAAGCGAATACATACCTAGGGAAACTTTCCCAGGATCTTTTGATCATTTTCTTTTCTCGTTCTTCTGTTTCAGACGAAGAAGAACAATCCTAATCATATTAAGAGACCGATGAACGCGTTTATGGTCTGGTCACAGATCGAGCGGAGAAAGATATGCGAGATTCAGCCCGACATGCACAACGCGGAGATTAGTAAACGGCTAGGAAGACGTTGGAAGACGTTGGACGAAGCGGAGAGAAGGCCTTTTATCGAGGAGGCGGAAAGACTTCGACAGTTACACATGGTGGAATATCCGGATTACAAGTACAGACCGAGGAAAAAAGCATCAAAACCAACGGGAGGCGGTGGTGGTTCTATAAGTACGAAAGTAAAAGAAGGCAGCAAGAAGCCGCGAAAGTCGGCGGGGGGTGGTGTTTCCTCGTCGCTGGGAGGAACGACACCGGGCAAGAATCACACGCGCAACGATAACAACAATAATACGCAGACGACGAGCGGTGGCGCGAACGCAGGAGTGGTTGGTACAATGGTGAAGAGGTTGCAAGCTCACTCCAGCAGTACCAAACCTGTATCGCGTTTGAAGGTCAGATTGGCGCTTGACAAAAGATCTTCTCTCGACTATACTCCTACCCCTCCGATCGTTACCGCCAAAATACCGAGCAGTCCATCGTGCGTTACGCCAGATTCTCCAGAATCGGCAAGTTTTTACGAAGACAATTTTCTCGAGTGCGGCTCGACCGCCTCCCGACTTGCCGCCATATCCTCCGCCTCGGTGGAAAATACCGAGCGCCGTACTACGATCAGACACGGTACTGCAGCTGCTGTTGGGAAAATCAAACGGGAACCTAGTTTCGAGATGGATTATGAAACGACGTTCGAGCCGAAAGATCGATTGCTGTCGTCGGTCGGTCCTGCTGCCTCGAATCCAGCTACCGTTACCTTCTCTACATCCGTCGACGACATGAGTTTACTTTCGGAAAAAAGTTTTCGTACTCGAACATCGTGCCACAACAATCATCATCGCCACCAGCAGCAGCATCATCATCATCAGCAGCAACAACAGCACAAGCACGACCATCGTCATCACTCACACCTCGAACGTCGATCCAACTCTTTGGTGAAAGAGGAATCGGACACGACGACAGCGGCTCCGACGCTGGCAACCGCGACCACCGTCGTCAAGAACAAATCGATCGAGGATATGGATATAGGAATGGAAATGGACATGGATATGGAAATCAAAATGGAAATGGAAACCAATCCGCCGACGTCTGTCGCTGGTATCGGTGGCGGTATCGCCAGCGGTAGCGCAAGTAACATCGGCAAAACGACAACGATGCTGAACGAGCGTATCCAACGTACATCGTCGAAATGTTCTTCGACCATAATTACCGGGACCGCTACCATTCCTACAGTCGCACCTTCCGCCATTCAAACTTCGGATCTAGTGTCGACGAACCCAATGGTCAGCGACGCGATGTCGAACGACGACTCGCTCGACGCTAACAGTAACAACATTGTCGTCAACTCAGGGGATGCGACCATCGCCGCGACGGTCGTCAAACTCGAGGAACCCGCCAACAATCCGAGCTTGGCGGATCTTTACTCGTTGACGGATCTATTGCAGATACAACCATCGGATTTCAAGATAGATCTTGACATGGAAACAATAACCACCGATTTGGATACTTTCGAAACGGCCAGTTCCAGTAGCGGATCGCACTTTGAGTTTTCTTGTACACCGGATGTTACAGACATGTTGTCTACCATCGGCGTAGGCACCGACTGGGTCACGTTCTGAGAGAACGAGAATGGGGAAGCTGTTTCTCAGCGGTGCAAAGTCCCGAAATCTCTTAGTCTCGCGCACGCTGTCCGCATACTCTGCACAGTCCTTCTTATATCGTTTCTACTTTCTCGTCTATACCACGAACATTTCGGACGAGCTGGCTGGCTGCGGCTAATTTCGAAAATGTGCCGCGACGCGATATAGATGCAGCACTTGTCTTCTTTGTATATCTCTCGTGTAGTATATTAGATTTAAGAACTTTATCATCGTCTCAACGGCATTACTATAAACGAATGGTAGGGCAGGGTCTTGTCCCACGTCCCTGCGTACGAAGCGAAAAAAAGAAGAGAAGAGGGGACAGAGAGCATGTGGAGAGTGTTCGCGAGTGTACAGTTAACGACAAATTCAAAGTGAGACGCGTGCAATTTTTCCAACTAAATATTTAAATGTTCGTCATCTTCTCCTCTTATTTTTCTTTCTCGTCGCTTTATATTTTCGTTTCTTGTATTCGCGTTTGTTACCTGTGCTGTCTTCTTCGTATCTTCGGTTCTCTGTTTCATCAATGATACCATACCACACACGGTATACGTCATAGCTACGCGTTAAAACGAACGCGAATCCTCGATACGCGTAAAACGTTTGATCTCATATTTTCTATTTACCTCTAGCGATACGCAACGCGGCGGTTTACGCTTTCGACGAGTAATTTGATTGTCGATATAAACGCAATCGTTAGATCTCTCGTATCTCCGTCAACACTTTTTAACGGGCCAACTCGGCATACCGAATCGCCAATGTCCAAGACTCGTTGATGATTTACACTGCCGATTAAAATATCTTTCTTCACACCGACTTTGCATCGGTTTGCTCAGCAACGCGCGTCAAATAACTACCAAACGAATAAATTTACACGCGATATCTTGCGTCTTTGTCTTTGTATCTTCGATTCTTCGATCGATTATATTACTAATAATAAGTTGTGATATCGATGCGCGTATTTTCTTGACACTGCCAATCATTGCCGCGATAACATTGTCTTCGCCATTGGGCAATATCCAGGTTCGCTAGCACATCGTTTGAAACGTTGCTGCAACGGATGACACGAATATCAAGGAGGTATGTTGATAGTACGTGTGCGTGTTTTCGAATTCGAAAACATTGCGAGGGTCAGAGGGAGGGGAGTGGGGGTGGGGTGGGGTGGGGGGAATTTAGGAAGAGCGAACGAGTTACTTTTTTACACATTGAGCCCGACGACTAATAGGATAAACGCGCGTATAATACGAAGGACCAAAGTATAACGTATAACGACCGCTTTTGCCCATTTTCTACTCTGTTGTCCTATCCTATCCTGTTTGCTTGTCCGTCGTGCCTTGTCCGATCTGTAATTCAATAGGCTGTGAGAATATATTTCGACATGAAGATATGTCCTATAACCTATAAAATCAGTTTTCAAAAGTTGGGGAAGCGAGGCAAACGCGAATCACGAGAATCGCAGGAAGAGAGAAAAGGTTTGCTGAGTCGTAACGGCTGGATCATGCCTCGTGTCATATGTTGTGCGAAGGTAAGATTTTGTAAAGCGTGCGTAAATACGCCTAAAATGGCTGACTGATCGAACTCAGCCTACGTGTATATCTCGGTTCGTTACGTCTACGTGCCGTTTCACACGTTCCCGACATTCGATCAAATTGGTTTTCTTTTCTGTTCTTGTTCACCGTAAGGAAATAGCGCGAGCACGCGCATCTGCCAACAAATTTTCTCGAATATTCGCGTTGCTGAATGACCAGCGTTACGCGACCGGCGACATTGCGTTCTGTGACTCGACAGCGTACACCGAAAAAAAAAAAAATCGTTGACAGCCAACCGTATCGCGACGATAGAAAGGAAAAGATCTATCTTCCCTGCTTGTTACGAACGGTGAAAAAGTCACAAACCGTATTACGAGTCGTCGACCAGCGTTTGTAATTTATTCCCGTAGATATATAGAAATAAACGAAAACACACCAAAGTGCAATATTACGCGTATGTGGTTCTGTAAATGTGCAAACGACAAAAACAAAAGAATAAATTGTTAACGAAATACGCGCGCAGCAAACAACGGCACGAACGACGCAAAAGGCCATATAACGATCGTGGTCGAGAGTAAATTTATTTTTTGCTGTCGTCGTCGTCGTCGTCGTCGTCGTCGTCGTCGTCGTCGTTCTTGCTGTTATTGTTACTGTTGTTGGGAAGTGATGTTGTATCCTTGTATGTATACACATACGTCATGCGAAAGAAACTTGAGAAAATGACAGCGAGAAAGCGTGGCCGATATTTTTACACGAGATTAAATGTTATACGAAGGTTTATAGCAATCGCATTGAATCGGAAATTCGTTTGAAATCGACGAGTAATGATGAGAGACGTGGGGTCAATGATAACGATAACAATCACTTTATTATATTAATTCACGAGTATCAAGCGTTATTTACTATTATCTTTTTCATTCTCTTTTCCTTTTAACAGTTCGATAATTAATTTCATCGTTTCTATATTTCTTTTTTTTTCTTTTTTTTTTCTATCGTTTTCGCAGTTTCTTTAGTGTATCGAATATTTTTTACTATCTATTACGTACGTAGCTCGTAAGAAAATAATCACTGTCTCAACCGCTCGTGCATTTTCGTCGATTTCAGTGAACGAAGGACAAACGATATACCATGTATTTTGCACGGATACCGAGGAGAGAAATGCGAGGCGCTTAACGCGCCTAAGAACTAAAAACTATCAACTGTATGTCGTAGATTTAAGTTTTCATCATACACGATAGTGGACTTAGTTGAGTTAATAACTAACTTTATACATGTATAACAACTGTACATTTGTATTTAGCGCTTTGTTTATAATACCTTTCACCTTGTTATTAAGTATCCGATTTATATAATTTTTTTATCGAACTTATTAAAAAAATATTTAAAAACAGAACAAGACGTGGTGTTTTCGATTTCGTCGAACGCCAAGACCCGTTTCCTTCGATCATCGTCGCGTCGTCGCTCGATCATTCTTCTCCTCCTTCTCCATTATTTCCTCGTGTGTTCTAGATGCGTTCTTTCGTACGATACACTGCAACGAACCGAGTCGGGCACCATGCACATACATATGCATGCCGAATTGACACGCGTTCCGAGTCGCGTGTACGATCCAGTCGACGACGACTTCTCTCTACGTAGATCTACGTGCGTATAATCGAGTTTTCGTTTCGACGAAATCATGCTCGTCGCATTATGCCGTGCATACAAATCCGTAGATAATAACGCGCAGTAAAATTATTAATAGTTGTTCGTCGATGGACGAAGAACGTCGTAACGTAGTAACCATTAACATTGCACGGTTGCATTAGCATCGAACGCCTTTCTATTTCGTTGATATCGTGCTACTCGGCTTGATAATGATTCGTCCGCGTCTCCGAAGAATCTCGCCGTTTCGTGTTCCAGTCCGCGATTGTTTTTTTTTTTTCTTTTCGCTCCTTGTAAATCCCCTCCAACTTGGATCGAAAACTAGATTACCAGATAGATGGTCGGTCGTTTTCACAAGTATGCCGCGACATACATATTTATTTGTGTTTTATATTTCTCGAGGTAACGCGTATGTGCCGCGACGCTATTTAACGTATAGCGACACGGTATCGTATAGAACCAAAACGAAATGCGCGACGATCTGTCTCTCTCTCGCTCTCTCACTCTCTCTCTCTCTCTCTCTCCCTTCGACTCCCGCATATGGAAAGAAGAAAGAGGGAAAGAGAGAGGGAGCCAAACGAATCGACCGAACCGAGTTGCGAGTGGTAAAATAATCGCTCAAGGTCTGTGGTGGCGTTGCACCCACTCGTGCGAACAGGCCTGCCAACAGCCATATTCTACTGTTTACATCGCGCGAATCGTACTCATGGTGTGTTGCATCGGCGTCGGCAACCATTATCTATCGGTTTTTCACGCTTTTCTTCCTATCGTAAACGATTGGAAGAAGAGAGAAAAGACGACGAGGAGCCGCTTCTGATCTCGAGAACGAACAAAACGTCGCATGCGAAATCATCGTTACGTGTACGTAACTAGTTGCGTTTCACCTTCGACTCGACTTACATCCTGCTGCTGCTGCTGCTGCTGCTGCTGCTTTTCCTCCGTCACGTTGTAACGGGAATTCGAACCACGATAAAATAGAATCGTCTCGATCGGTGTACAATATTATGTGCTATGTACACAGGTAAGAAATATCGGCCCGAGATAAGACAGGTGATTTACGACGTAATCGGCTCGATCAACGAACTGAAATCGTTGCTCCCGTTTCTTTTTCCTGGATTACGATCGCGATTGCACTTGGCGTAAACGTAGCGCGGGTCAGTTTGCGAGGATCGACCGATGAGACCGATGATACGTACACGGTTATCGACGACGATGAGGAGAAAGAGGATGATGATGATGATGATGAGGAGGAGGAGGAGGAGGAGGAGGAGAAGGCGGACGGTTCTTTGAAAGAGAAGAATCGTTTGCTTTTGTTGGAGAAATAAAATCGATAGATGGAAGATGGCAGAAAAGAAAGAAATGAAATAAAAAGAGGAAAGAAGTAATATGGGGGGAGAGGCGAAAGGAGAGAAGGATAGATCGAACGCGAACGAATCGCGTTGCGGGTAGAGGATGCTGCTGGCTGCTGGCTGCATACCGCGAGGTAGCGTATAGCTATCGAGGTCAATGGTTAGTCCAAGGTCCTGAGTTCGAATCTCGCGGTTGAGTTGAACGCGACTCGGCATTTCCTCTCGCGAACAACGATCCCCGTTCGTGGAACGCTCTCGAGGTCGTGATTCGCGTGCGCAACTCGCACAACACCGACAACCATGAGTTTTCGTTTTCTCGCTAGCCGGTTTGGCTGTCGCTTTGTTCGCGACTCAAGATGCGAGTCGCTAAACACCAAATACATATCGGCTCGAGCCAACGGTCCAGCGAAGGATAACGCGACACGAGCACTTCCTGGTGCTGTGTCTTCGCTGTGCAAAAAAAAAAAAAAAAAACCGCTACTTTACGCTCGTTCGAGTCGGAAACGAAGCAACGACGATTAGTAATCAAGGATAACGTATCGGAAAAGGGAATGGCCGAGAGCGAAAAGCCATTGACGTACGAAAGATCCAGCCGGATCGCGAACAGGGCGATCACGGAGATGACAACGACGACCACGACGACGACCACGACAGCGAGGTCGAATCGACGCGCGTAAACATCATAATCTGGCGATAAAGTCGCGACTGATTTATTCGTCGATAAAAGCTTATTGGAAACACGTGTATCGTAGACTGCTGCCAAAACCGGTCGCCCAATGGGAAACGATCTCGTTGAAGCGACGCGGTACGCGGTGAACGCTATGAATCACTCGGACGGTTTTAAGTCGGACGTCGTAAACCCGACTTGGCTCGTTCTTCGTTCTTCGTTCTCGTTCCCATCCTTGCCGTTCGATCTTTTCTTTGTTTTCCGCCTTTCGTTAGGTGATTGCACTGTGCACATCACGCTGCGCGTCTCGTCTCGCTTTCCTCGTCGTTTCGATCGGTCGCTTTCACATCGTGTTTCTCCGATATTCTTCCATCGGATCTCGAAGCGCGACAGGCAGAGCAGAGTAGCGACGCGTGTCGCTATGTTGCTAATTTTCTTAACGGTAGCGAAATGGAACCAAGTCGAAGCGAATTGCGTCGCGTCGCATCGGATTGGGTCGCGTGACGACGAGTCGGTTCGAACCGAAGCGTGGGTGTACCCGGTGTGTTGCAACGTATCACGTTGATAACCGAGTGCCGATAGAGCGACTAGTTTCGCGAAGAAAAATCGCGTCGGTTAGTCAGAGCTTGCGACATTAACTCGCGCGGCGTGATGCATGAGCGACTCCGGGCCGGAGTTTGCATGGTGCGACCCACTTATTCCAGTCTCAGCGAATAAAAGATCGGACGTTCGAGCGCGTGCATCGTACGCGTATTTACCGTCGTACAAAGTATAAAGATACGTTCGGCGTGCGCGAGCCATGCTCGAATTCTCCTAGATTAGCTGAGATTACCGTAGGAGAGGGAAGAATCGCATGGGTCGCGAGATTCGCGATTATTGTACTTTCGATTGGCGCAACGACGATCGCGCGAACGCGAGAAAGGAAAGCGCAACTCGCGGCCAGCCGACAACAACTTCCTCTCGGCTGTTGGATATCGCGAACCAACGACGAGCTCCCTGACCAGAGTATTTTATCGTCGATTTGTTCGACATGCTCTTATTGCGCCATTAGTAATCGCGAAACAAGAAAGTAATGTAAACACTCGGATAACTTTGATTTATAGAAACAGGCTATATACCGTCTGTCGAAGGAGAATAATTGATGGATCGTAGGCGTTCGTAAGCGCTCGCCGTATATGTACGTAACTTTTTCGGTCGTAACGTCGCGTCTGGTCTGATACGTCGAATCGATTGCCGGACGCGAGCAACGTTTCTCGGTTCGAGATCGTTCGAAGCTACGTAAACGTAAACCAACCGACGAGCCGGAAGCCTGATCGATCGTTTGGAAAAAAGAATTTCTCGGTCGCTTTCCATCGGATATCCAGCGTACACGTGCAGACGTGGTAGAAGCAATAGTTGGATAGTTTTCTAGGATTTCTTTCCACTTGAGAAATCGTCTCTATCTGGACGTATTTTTCGGAAAAGTAACGACCACACGCGTTGTCCGAGCAGCAGGCAGGCACCCACGAAACCGAGCGCGTCTTGCCTTTGAGCGGAAACGATTCGAAGGTCCCTGAAGAGAGAAGTCGAGGCCATGCCACCCGGCTAGCCTCGAGGCTTTTTCGCGCTGCTTTCCCCTCCGCCGTGTCCCACCATCCATCCATCCACCCCACATGCCCCTCCGTAGCACCGTGCCGCCGCGCGCCATCCTTCCTGCACCGATAGCAGGAAGCTGGCACCGTTGCCGTGGTGGTGGTGGTGGTGGAGGCGGCGGCGGCGGCGGCAGCGGCGGCAGCGGCGGCCCCTTCACTCGTTCCACCTCTAGCGGTTTCCCTTTTGCATGCGAAACCACGTGACACTGCGATTGCACGCGAATCTTCGTCTACGTAAAATCTTATCTTCTTTTTTTTTTTTTTTTTTCTTTTATTTCGTCGTTCTCTATTTTCTTCGATTGGTCGTCGATCACGTCGAAGCGATCCGAGCGAAACTTTGGAACAGAAATTTGTCTCGAATGCGACGGGATGCGCTGGACCGGGTGCGGTTTGGGGATGCGAGCGTGGGTGTCGGACGAAACGATGGTTGATCGGCGAGGCTCGGTCGAGGCTAAGGTTGCGACTGCGGCTGCGGCTAATGGCTGTTAACGTGAAAGAGAAACGAGATCCGTGGGGTTAGCAGACGGCGAGCGGAGCGAACAGCAGACGGCAAACGGCAGACCGGAACCGATAGCTTTCGCCGGAGGACGCTTGGAGAGCGCGTTGATCGGCAGCCGGTGCTCGCGACGCACCATCGAACTTGGCTATCAAGAGCGAACGAGCGATACATACGTATATATCGAACTGGGACTGGAACGTACGGTAACTCGCGCAGGCGGCTCGAGGAAAGCGAGAGCGAGGCAACGGAAACGAAAACAAGTAGTCGGAGGACGCAAGCGATTCGCACAAGCGTTATTGGAAGAAGGTACGAGCATTCACGGTGGCCGCATACGGTCGGATTCTTCCTTTCGATCGGTCGAACCATGACCGCGTGGAACACGGCGCGTACAGTTTCTTCGCCTTTCGCTTTCGATTCGCGCGACTAACCGAATCGGCGCGTTACGCGACCATGTTCCAAGGTTTTCCACGAAACGAAAATCAATGATCGCGCTGCGAGTCCGGAGCGCGCACGTTTTCCACGATACTCGAGGCGTTCGTCGTGGCACGGTGGCACACGCAATGACTCACGTACGGTGATTCACGATTCACGATCGCGCTCCGCGCGCTGCTGCGCTGCTGCGCTGCGACGTAGTCACTCGAGAAAGCCTTATACGCGACGAGACCTCGAAGAGATCGTACGTAGAATCCGTACTTCCAATACGATCGTCCTGAACGCGTGAACGAGTCGAAGGAATCCTCTCGAGGCTCTTTCGACGTTCCCGACGTTCCCGTCGTCCACAGGGAATTACAATGGAAATCGATGGAACGGTAACGGCATTCGTTTCCGTTTGTCGCTTTTGCGTTTGCGAGCAGCAACTAGCGAAAGCGAGTAGCGAACAGGCATTGCGAAAGCGCGAGCAATTTTAATAGAAAACTCGTTGAACTCTGATGTCGAAATCGGCTCTGCGAATCCGTAGGCATCTTTCAACGCCGATCTCTTTCGTTCGATTTCTCGCCAGTATCGGCAACAGCAGCGGCACCACCACCACCACCACCTGTTCTTACGATTGCTTTCGTCGATATAGAGCTTCAACCCCTGAACCATCGCTGTCGCTATCACGGTTACGCAACGTCGAACATCGGGCGGACGTCTGCGAACCGATTTTGTTACGTATCTAGTTTCGTGGCTATCTTCGTCTCTGGATCGCGATCGGGCGATAACGCTACTTAGCGAAGAAAGCATGAAAACAGGATGGGCACGAATAACGGAGTCGAGACAACATCGAAAGCGTCGAGGAAACAGGATCCGGTTCACACGGTTTTTCGAACGAAAATGTTCCTTTTCCCGTCGTGTATCTCTTTACCGCGGTTTTCGATAGGAAAAAAAAAGAAAAAAAGAAAAACAAGAGAAAGAAAAGAAAAAGAACGGAAGAAAGTATGTACATATTCGAAGCAAATAACGTGTGCGTACGCGTGGACGCGGCGTGTAAAGTGTAAAGAACGATGAGAAAGCAAGGAACGAGAGTGCAACGCGATCGCTTGGTCGTTGCAATGACGTTTGCTTTTGACGGCAAGGGCAAAGTACAAGACGCAGTTACGGTGTTCGTCCGACTTTATCGCGACTACCGTGAATCATTTCGATCGTTATTGTCTTCTTGAACGCGGACGTTGTACGCATTATCTGGGTTTTTAGGTCTTTCGCCTGGTGTGCCGCGATACGAACACGAGGAAAGTTTTCGTTTTCCTTTTCCTTTGGAAGAATAGGACACGCCGTCCGTTCATTTCGCTGCAGCCACGGACGTAAGCCGCTGCCTAACGTCAATCAACGCGCGTCCCCGTCCATCGCCGCATCGCGTTAAATTCCTGCCTCTCGTTTAGTCAGAAATCTCGATCGCTGTGATACGAATTTGCCTCGTTTTTCTGCGTAGCACGATCTTCAGACCGAGAGAAGGGGGAATCGAAATGGTTCGACGAATATCCGCGGGTCATGGATCGGCGGAACGCGTGCGTCCGAGATAATCTGCTCGGAAGCTCTTATCTGCGGTTCGCGTGGATCGCGTTACGCGTTGCGTCGCAACGGGAAGCTAAACAACTTCATCGGGAAGGAGGCGCGAAGAGGCGAAGGGTAACGATCGAGACGCGAGCAACGTTTGCGCGCTATCGGCGATTCCGATTGCCGGTCGTCGAACAACTGCTACGCTCGTGCTACAGCGTATCGGTGAAGCAAAGCGTACGGCGCAATTAGGTTAGGTCGCTTAACAGCGAGGCTGATTGCAAAATATCGCACGAGCTCGGCGCTCGGCTGGCTCGCGTCGCGTCCAAACGCAGAAGGTTCGACCGTTCGCGTTAGACACGCTGTGCCGTCGAACGAATTATCGTCGACAGATAAACGAAATAATACGCATGTATGTGCATATGCGGCGAAGGATGGCGGACGGTGGCGGCGGTGATAGCACGACGATAAGACAAATCGATTCGATCTTGCGAAACCGTGGAGAACGTGGCGAGGTTCTGCGCGGAACGATCCATCGCGTGACGACATCTGCTTCTCTCGTTGTAGTAGAGCACGTAGTAGAGAAACACGTGCACGCATCGGACGGCGGTTGCGAGTAGTCACACCGAAAGCAAACTCCGATCTTCCGCTACGGCGCAATCAAGGCCGTACTACTGACTCAGCTCGACCAGCTGTTCGTTACAAAGAAAGAGCGCGCAAACGATATCGGAGTCTCGCAACCGCGTGTGCCTTAGATAGCGGCTTCCTGGTGACCTCGGTGCATTAGCACTTCGCAATGCCACGTGTATGCCGTGACAGCGTTCATTTGCCAGCTGCGTTTGCTTCGTTCGTTTGCGGTTTGCACGCACGGCCGACCGCGTGTCGATCGCGTAAGGTCGCGCTCGGCTCGTTCGCTGCCGCGTTCAGCCTCCGTCTTCGCGGAAAAATATTTCCGATCCCGATGTACGGCAAACTGTCGTTGGCGCTCTGCTCTGTAGGTTTCTTCCTCTGTGATCGAGCACTCGAACCGTTCGCTTTCTCTTCGCCAGAACCTACGTTGAGGAAAACCAGACGACCACTTCAACGTTCCCAGCCTTGCGTTTTCTTATGTACACAAAATACGTGTGTAAATAGCGGATATATGTGTACATCTGTTTATATTTGTACACACAGACACGCGCACACGCACACGCACGCGTGTATGTATCTGGTTATGGCAAAGTGGCCAGATTTCCGAAAGTTAACGGACAAGTGGACGGTTGCCAGAGATTTTTCGACAGAGATATAGTCGAATGTAACCGGCGGTATTACGCGCAATTGCAATCGCCGATCGATCGGCGAATCAACGGCGGCGAGCCCCGGCGATTTCGCGAGCGTTTCGCTCGTATCTTATCGGGGCGTTGAGCGAGAAAGCAGACGCGTCGTCTCCGTCTCGTGCCGTCGCACGATGTTCTAGCATCGTTAAGAAACTCCAGACCACTCGAGAGATCGAGGAAAAAACCTGTTTGTTCGTCAAAATTGTTTATTCTTGGAAGAATCGCTGATACGTTACGCGAATAACGCCGCCGAGGTTACCGACGAGACTTGGCTGCGATCGTCGCGATTACGTATATTAATTTCGACGACTTATACCGTATCCGTGCCCGTTCTGCGCGCTTCCTTCGTCAAACGTAAGGGAACGTAAAACGCAAAGAACGAATAAGATAACTGCTGTGGCTATAGTACGCGTGGCCGTGCGAAAGGTGCAAGGGACGAAAGGGGAGAAAGGAGAAGGAGGACCGGCGGAGTGGAGCAAGCGGAAGAGCGAAGAAGAGTAGGAGGGAAAGGTGGTGCAAAGGCCCAGGGCTCGCGCATACGTACAAGCGCATAAATTACGATGTAATTACAAGCCTGGCGATCGGAATCGCCGATCGAGAGGAGCAGAGCGGATAGATCGGATCTCCGAGGAGAAGAGAAGAGAAGAAGATCGTAGGGCGAGCGGCCGTCCGTGATCGGTCGCGGCAAGCGGAGGTTGGTTGGTTGGTTGTTCGAACGGGAGGAAAAGCACGACGAAGGGTTCGTCACGGGTACGAAGCGAACGGTATATAGGCGACACGAGTCGGCAGCTACGGTGAAACAACACGCGTGAAGAAGAATCGGCTTACAGGTGTATGCGAACGCATCGTGGCTCGCGTAGCTCCGGTAAAATCATGGCGTGTAACCGTAAATCGGAAACAGTCGGCCGAGCTGCCCTGTTTTTCCTGCGTCGAATCGAGCGCGTTCGAATTATTATGTAACGTAGGAATTACTACGGAGCGGACCGGAAGCGTATCGAGCGGCATAGCTAGAAGCGAATGAAAAGGACAAGTATACGGGCTGCAGGTACGGAGCGAAGGGTGAAGCGCGTATAGCGTGAATCGGACGCAACAAAGGTGGACGAGGCGAGGTGTCGCGTGACCGCACGGTACGCTCACGCGCGGCCAACCATCCCAAAGCCCTGTGGCCTCGCACCATGCATTGCCTAGCCGATCGTGAAGCGTGATACGTGTTGTACGCGGAGAATCGAGCAGAGTTTCGAGCTGGCTAAAATATTGTCGTCGTGGTAGGATCGTCGCGCCACGACAGTCCGATCGATCGATCGGAATCGCGACGAACGCGCGTATATTATTCGATCGAACCGAATTTTCTCGTCGAACCCGATACACACGGCCGTATCGCGCCGACTTCCTCTCAGGGACAATATTTTCACCGAGATCGAATCCGTGTTTAGCGTGTGCGAGTGCGCGTGGAAAAGCGTGGTAACGCGGAA
Source organism: Bombus confusus (assembly GCA_014737475.1). Taxonomy (NCBI): domain Eukaryota; kingdom Metazoa; phylum Arthropoda; class Insecta; order Hymenoptera; family Apidae; genus Bombus; species Bombus confusus. The sequence goes on from JACXIV010000045.1 coordinate 42,438, forward strand.
AGTAAGTACACACGGTCCACTGAACCAGACCAGACTGTGACCCAGACGCGCGTCGTACTAGGGTCGTACTAGGAAAAACGCTCGGCGCGTAAAACCCGTTCGCAAAACTGTCGCGCAGATTCGCTGTATTTATATACCGTATTCGTATACCGTATTTTGTTCGCGAAACGGCGACGGCGACGGCGACGATCGTGGGTGGTAGCGGGCGGCGGTAGCAGCCGCGATGCCGATAGAATCGCTACACGGACATTCGCACACACAAACGAGAGACAAAGTTGCACGAAGCTCGGCGTTGTCAATGGCCTTGCCCCCCTCGAGCGCAAGGCCAAAGTTCACGAGCGATCAGTCCTCTTTGCACGGTAGTTGGCAGTTCGCGACGCGTTCCAACCCCACCGAATCACCTTTACCTCGCCTCTCTTCCTCTCTCTCTCTCTCTCTCTGTATTTCGCCTGCATTCGGTCGTTGTTCTTTCGTTGGCCATCGCCACTTTGGAAACGTTATTTTTCGAACAATCGTCGAAAACATCGTCGGCGCTACTACGCGCGACTGAGAACCAACGTGCGCGCTCCGAAAGTTTCTACCTAGAACCGGTTTCTTTCCTCTTGTTTCGCTCTTCTTTCTCTTCTACCTTGCTTCCTTTCTTCCTTCCTTCCTTTCTTCCTTCCTTCCTTCCTTGCTTCCTTTCTTCCTTCTTACCAATCGAGTTTGTCTCGTTTCGTTTCGTTCGTCGTCGTTAGTTGTTTGCGTAGATGCGCTAGCCGCTGCTTGTCCTCGATTTGCGAGGCGACGAACGTTCGATCGCGTACGATTCCGATAAAATACTTGGCAAATTGCGATTGAAAGAGAGGTTGCGGGGGAAAAGGCGAGGAGGAAAAGCAAAGAACGAAACGCGCAGTATCGTATAACGCGTATGTGTATAGCCGAACGCGGTAAACGCTTGCGTGCCATCTAAACCGGAGTCGAGTTGCATCGGTTAATGAACACCGACGAAGGAAAGGGAGTCGTTGGCTCGCATGCGTTTAACTTGGACAAATATCGCGACAACGTTCGACTTTGCCCGCTATGTAATACCTACGAAAGCGAGTGAGATTTTTGCGCGTTTAATCGCGATCCAGCTGCGTCAACTAGTCACGGTACGTAGAATCGGTACGTAGAATCGGTTCAGCGCATCCGTGTAATCTCGAGAGTACGCGGTGCACGGCCGACGGACACGATCGAAGGTTCGGTTCGCTTTTGATGTTTCCGCGGATGCAATCGCCGACGCGGAATATCGCTGTGTGCGTGCGTACGCGCGCGCCTACAGAGAGACGATAGGATAATCGCAGATCGGTCCGTTCGCTCTCATCGGCAGCTTCCCTCGCTTCCTTTGCCGAACACGCTTTACCGAGTTTGTCCCTCTTTGCTCCGCTAGCCTGCATTTCGTCGACCCATTCTCCAGGCGAACCTCCTGCCCCTACCTCCGCTTCGTCCTGCGCCGTGTTTCGCAGCGATTCGTCTCGACTCCCTTGGCCTCGCTCTATCCCGAGTCCGGGCTCTGCTCGTAACGCGGCCTCTGCTTACCTCGGTTCGCTCGGTCGTCTCGTTTCGTCTCGTTCCGTCCCAACCCATCTTCTCCTACGCTCTTTCCCTCTTCTCCAGCCGTCTGCCGCGCTTCGTTTCCTCTCGTTCCACCCTATTTTCGTTCGCCTGTCCCTCCTTCTCTGGCGCATCGTGGCCATCCGTGCCTCGCCAAAGGCGCGCGCCCCCCCGTCGGCTCTTGCCACGGCTACGCGTTTACCGCCTAACGTACACGCAGCTTTTCGCCTGCATCCAGTTTTCCATCGATTCCGCCGAGCTTGTTTCTCGGTTAGCCGCGATCTTCGTCCTCGTTTAGCGTTATCCCGAACGTATCGTTTGGCCGCGAGACGGTGTGCGCGCGTATCGAACGGGAAAAGAGCAGCGGTTCGGCGATGGCCGAGTCCTTGAACATATCGATCCAGGAGACGCGACGCGACGAAACGACTCGACCTTTACGAGAGAGAGCCCCGCCGTCGCCACTGCCACCGCAGCCCGCTCTTCCATTCTTTCTACTACCCTGCTCGTCTGCCTGGCTGGCTACCTACCTACCTACCTACCTACCTACCTACCTACCTACCTACCTACCTACCTACCTACCTACCCATCTACCCATCTACCTATCTGCCCATCTTTCAGCTATCTGCTCGTCTATCTAGCGACGTAGCTGGTTCTGTTTCTCTGGGTGTCTTCGTTGGTTTCACGTCTCGACGAGGAAAGGTGGTGTCGCGAACACGCGACGTAACGCGTTTTCTCCCGAGAGACAAAACGGAAAGGGACAGGTGGTACGTGGCGTAAGTTTGGTTGGCGATGAAAATGCGCGACGCGCTGACCGAGATATTATCGCGGTTGAGAGAAACGTTGCTGCGTGGCGGTACGGATAAATCGAGCCGGCTCGTGGAAAATTGGCGAGAGGAGTTAGGACGTCGGAGTCGCGAACAGATGGCAAGAATCATCGACGAGGTGGACGCTGAAGAGTAGGCGAAGGAGGAAGAGGAGGAGGAGGAAGAGGAGAGAGGTTGAGCGAAGACGGGTGGGAAGTGCGAGACGCGCAGGAGGGTGACGGTCACGGTGGTAATGGTAGGGTAGACGGTTGATAGTGGTAGTGGTGCGGAAGGCAGAGAGGCAGGGACGTAGAGCGATATACAACTCTGGCGGAGGTTAATGCCGCGATCCGGTTCAGGGGGCAGCCTCGGTGCCTTGCCTGAAAACAACGCTTGGCTGGTTGGCTGGCTGGCTGGTTGGCTAACTGGTTGGTCGGTCGGTCGGTCGGTCGATCGGTTGGTTGGTTAGCTAGTCGGCTAGCCGACCGGCTAGCACTAGGTTATGGCTGACTGACTGACTGACTGACTGACTGACTGACTGACTGACTGACTGACTGGTATCTGGTTTAATCGCCCACACCTTGGTCGTCTCGCGTGTTCCTACGTGATCGTCCGGTTGCGAATGAAATTCGAGCGGCGGGCCGATGCGTGGATAGAGCGCCGCGACCGAGGCGAGCGTTCGACTCGTTGCGAATGCCTGGCACGATATCAAACTCGGAACCGTTTACAGGGTCGAAGCAGGAGCGAAAAGCGAACAACGAGGAAGTACTTACGCGTACGCTCGTTTGTACAATAGCGATTCTATTCTAGAAGGAGGCAATCGATGGGCGAGTTCGATCGAAGGTAAATCGCTCGGTCCTTGTAGACGCGAGCGCGTGGCATCGTGTTTACACGGGAAACGCGTTGAGCGCGTAACTTCGAAACCGAGTCGAGGGGAACGACGTACGGCGTTTTCGACGCGTAGCGCTGCTAATGCGTTCGAACACGGAAATTACAGCGTCGACGGTGTATCGCGAGGAGACGCGACGCGTCGTAAATGAAAAAAAGAAGGAAAAACTTGGAAGCGTGCAGTAGGTGAGATAGCGAGGGAAGAAACGCTAAGCGGGGTGCGGCGAGGTGAGACGAGTCGAGGCAAGCCGGGGCGAGGCGAACCGAGGCGAAGCAAGACGCGGCGATCGCGCGCACTGCCGAGCAAAGAAGTTGGTTTGTCGTTGACCTCGTACCGACGACCCTGACGTGAGTCAGAGTCTACGAATCGAGAGTCGAGAGCCGGAGAGTCGCGAGAGCCAGGAGTCGAGAACCGAGGGCAGCAACGGGAAGACGGGTCAAACGATGTCAATTCCGATATTTAACGACATACGTGAACGAACGAGCTCGAGGCTCCAAGCCCGCGCGCGTCGCGTTCAGGCCGACATCCGCGGGCGAGTTCGATCGTTCGATCGTTCGATCGTTCGATCGCGTCCGTTCCGCGATGCGTTTCTCGCTTCGTTGGCGAACCAGTCGTCCCGTTGTTGGAAAACACGACGTCGCTACCTAACACGCACGCAGAGAGACGCAGACACAGAGCGAGTGCGCTTAATGCGTGCGAGAAGAAAAGGGGGGAAAGACAGACAGAGAGAGAGAGAGAGAGAGAGAGAGAGAGAGAGAGAGAGAGGGAGAGAGAGAGAGAAGAGTGCGAGGGCGGTCGGTACACATGGTTTACCAACCAGATCGCGGGTCTCTGACCTTGCCAGCTGCGTAACCGATGCTGCGATCTCGTTGGAAGCACGTTGCGCGTCGCGTATCGAGACCTCGAACGCGACTTTGCCGTTTTCAGTTTCCCTCGCCGCCCTCGCCTAGCGATAGGCAAACGCGTGAAATTCGTCGGTTCGAACGAACGAAAACCGTCCACCGCGAGATTATCGACCGCTGGAAGGATGATTCCTCCGCTTTTGACCGGTTAGCGAGACGACGGGATGTGACGGTGGTATGGTCAAGGTCGGTGAAACTCGACCGTTTAACGTTTAACGCGAGATCCTTGGGTATCGAGCCTGTGTGCCGAATAGATGGCACACGGAGCTGCGAGACCGTCTCTCTGGCATCGAGTAAGCGGAGAGCGGCCGCGGAGACGCAAGAGGAACGCGCGAAAAACCACAACGAAGAAAAGAGCAAACGAACCGAAACGGCATGACTAAGAATCAGCCGCACTGGGAAAACCTCTGGCAATTGTATGCTAATGTCGACGAATCCGTTCCAAGCGAAGGCAGCAGCGTCGATGGAAATTCGTTTCCAACGCGATACCGCCTGGTGGTGCTAGCCTCTTTCTATTATCCCGTCTGCTCTCGCCGAATTCCGTAAAACGGGACGGAACGATGCCGCGAGTCTATCGTTGGAGATGCACGACTGGACGGGGCGAACCGATATCTACCGATGATTAGCCAATCGCGTGATCGCGCTTGTTAAAATCGAGAGGTAGGTCGTTAGATTTATTACAGCATTGCCGAATCGAGGGATTCTCGATACTCGTATACTTGACATTCCGCGCGGCGCGGCGCGGCGCGGCGCGGCGTGTGGCGTGGCACAGCGATTCACCAAGGGCGCGTAGCGGTAAAGAGATTCGTTAACCTTCTATCTGTGCTGCGAATAAACGAGGTCCTCGGGGACGTCATTACGGTTCGGCGAGCGATTCGCGCGCAGCTTGGTTATTAATAGAGTCACCGATTCGCGCGTGCGATGAGAAACGAGAATCGACGATGACATTGCATTGGGGGTAAAACGTTGACGAAAAGTTGGCTCGTACCGAAACTGGCGGCATGGGAAACGCGTTCGCGGAAAACGTTTGATCGTCCGACCGTCGAACGTTGGCGGTCGATGCCAGAAGCGTTGCACGGCGCGGCCTACCTAGACTCGCCTCGTTTTTATTTTTTGAGTCATGCGGCTCTTTACCGCGGTCGAATGAATCAGCTTGCACGCGAGGGACCAAAGTACCCGGTAGCTATATAACCGGAGAAACACCGCCGTACGTATTATTTTTACGGCCTTAAAACGTCTGTCGTCATTACCATAATCTCCCTGCAGGATTCGGCTGGGAGTACCATCCTCCGCTCTTTCGTTCTATGCTTCTTTCTCTCACTCTCGAATTTATCTTTCTCGGTACGTCTCCCTCTCTCCCTCTCTCCCTCTCTCCCTCTCTCCCTCTCTCTCTCTCTCTCTCTCTCTCTCCTTCTCCCCTTTCCCTTTTCCTCTTTTTCTCTTCTTCTTTCGTCTCGTTTCGTGTCGCGTTTGCTCGGTGTCGTCGGAGCAGCGGAGCGAGGTTAGCGCGCGCTCTCTTTCGACGGATGATTGCGAGCGCACGCGCGTTCGCCGCGGGATAAAGGAGCGAGCCACGGACACGGACACGGACACGGAGAGATGGATGGAACGATACGGAGAAAAGGACGGGGCGAGGGAGCGTCGGAGGTCGAGGAAAACGGAGAAACAACGTCGACACCTTCCGAGAAGAGGAGCTGCGTTCTCGAGACTCGAAACGACGTAGAATCGCCGCGTTGCATCTGCGTTCTCGATTTAATTCGTGGAAAGATAAGGAAAAGATGGTGCGCGACGACGCGAACCCGATACGGCAGATCGGCCAAACGGAGGTTCCGTGGTAGCGCGCGATAACCAGCCGCGTCGACGGATCGTTTAACGTCACGCGGTTCGTTCGTCGCGCCCGAGAACGAGAAGACGCGATTTTTCATACGACCAGACACCGTCGCGCGGTTTACGAAACACGTCGTTCGATCACCGAGATCAACAGACTCGCGGGAGGTTGATGCCTGCGCGGTCCTTGCTCCTTCGAGACGTCCGTCTAAACGTATCCGTCACCGAAAAGAAAAACATATGTACGTACGTATTATGTACATACGTAGTGGGCGAAACGTGAAACGAAAAACAGAGAGAATGAAAGCAAGGGAGAAAGAGAAAAGGAAAGAGAGAGAGAAAGAGAGAGAGAAAGATAACGTACGACTGCGTCGCTCCTCGCAAAAATACCAAACGCCGCGAATCACCGCGATATTCTTTCAAACCGCGAACGATACTTCGCCTTCTCGACTTGTGCGAAACGAGACACGTGTTGCTGGCACTTTCCACCTCGTAATATACTTTTATATAGGTTTATGGTCCCGTGTGATTGTACACTCTGATCTCGCTGTGCTACCAGCTCTCGAGATACTCGGACGCTCGATGCGATTCACTCTTCGCGAGTCTTCTCTATTCTTATTAAACAAATGGAAGGGCCTCGTTGCCAGATCAATGAGGCAAAGCTCCTCTGCCCTCCTTTGATCGTTAATCTACGGCTCCGCGTATGCGCGTCTAGTACGCAGTATGCGGGATAATTCGGCGTCGTCCGCGCTGTCCAGGTACCTTTGGCAAGGCTGTGCCAAAGTATTTGCTATATAGCAAATACTTGGCCTTCGCGCGCGTAATCGTAACGCGTTGCGTCGTAGAGTTCGAACGTTCTTCTTCTTTCACAGTTCGAATATTCCACCGTGCGTCGATCGACAGAGAGGCGCCAGGAAGAACCCGGAAAAGGCGGAGACGCGATCGTTTTTGGATACGGCGAGTTACAATCGGCCGCTCTCGAGGCTATGCTCTTCCCACGAACGAGCAGCAGAGCGTCATCGGGGACCGCGTGAGTTTCGTTCCGGTTAGCGGTTCACCGCACGGACGAGGCAAACTTGGCCCCGCTGTTGCGGTCTTCCGACCGAGGACCCCTTTAAATTCTGGTTGTTTCGTGTTTCGGAAACTCTTGGGTCGATCGGATCGAAATGCGCGCGCGCGCACGCCTGGCAATTATGGGAACCAGGTGATGGAGTTTGTTGTGCAACCGTAGCCGGGCGAGGCTCGAGTTCGTAGCAATCTCGGTGAAAGCCGACGATTCTAGCGATCCGAGCCGAGTGGATAACTGGAAAGGACGAAACGCGAAAGCATCCAATTATACAGTGCACCCATCTTGGCAGGATCGCGCAAAAGCCACTCGAACGATCTAATTACTGTTAGTCGTTAATTAGTTACGCAGTATCGCCGGTTGTGCTTGCTTGGAAACTGAGTGTTCGAGGGTAAGATTACCAGTTACCGAGTTTGAGACTCTCGGATTTATCTTTAGAGCGTGCAAGTTCTTGAAGAATGTCCATACTCTTCGGCTGTTATATCGTACTCCGGTAAGACCCCACTTAGAGTACTGTTCTATCGTCCGGGCAGCTTATTGTCATCGTCGTATACATAATCCGAAAGCTACGTAGCACAAATTCCTACGTTTAGCGGTACCCGTTTCGGTTTGTTCTCGGATCTCAAACCTTTTACATCCGGGACCACTTTGTCGCCGATGTTTGTCGATCGACCTATCTTTCGCACGTAAAATACCGTGCGGCTTGATAAAATGTCCGGAAATTCTAACGCGTCTTTTGCAATAGACATTGGCCGCTTCTGCGACAGAAATTCCACCGAACCCGCTACGACCAACGCAATTGTATCGATAGACTCGTCACGAACGAAAAGTATCGCGACGAGATCAACTTCCGTTCTCCTTGCAACACTTCGGGCGTAGTTTACTTTCTCTGCTTTCATGCTGATTACTTTTTTCTATTGTGTCGATCGCTGTAGATCGCAGGCCGGCGCAGCCCGCAGACGAACGAAACTAAGAAATAGAAATAAAGCAAAGGTACGGGCCACTGGGTAAATATACCTATACGTGTTGTTGTTACTCGCAACACGCCGAATCGATCGATCGAGTGCTTTTATACGGTACGAAGGAGTCGTAAATTGTGACCGGGAAAACGAAAAGAAAATCACGCAGATCGCGGTCGTGTTTCTCATTGGCGCGCTCGCGCTCGCTTTATTTTCGCGTTAAATACCAGCACGTTTAATCGTTTGGTCGAGATACCGATCTAACGAGATATTTCCCGTTATTACATCTTCTTACGTTATATCCTGTTTTGCGTTCGCGTTCAAATTTTCACTCGCGAACGATTTGCTCCGGCAACTTTGTAAAACGCGTTTGCCACTCGTTTCCTGTCCTCGACAGAGAGAGAAGACGATCGATAGGCGACCATATCGACGGACGATCGAATGTTATACCGCGAGATGGAACGGCTACTTTTTCCGCGTGCGTAGCGTGGTATCCTTGAAGAAATACGCTGCGTTCGAAAAAGCGAGCAAACGGACGTGCAGGTAAACGGACAATCGGACGGACAGGTAAGTTGGTTGGTAGGTAGGTGGGTAGATAGAAAGGTAAGTAGGTAGGCAGGTAGGTAAATAGGGAGGCAAACGAACAGAAAGGTAGGCAAGCTAAGCAGGCAGGCAGGCAGGCAGGAGGCAGGCAGACAGGCAGGCAGGCAGGCAGGCAGGCAGGCAGGCAGGTACACAGATAGATAATCGAAGGAAGCGGTAGGTACGTACGGTATCTAGTTTCGTTAATTTTTGCATAAGACGGACGAAAGCGTCGGTAAAGGGAAAATAGATGAAATTACGATCGCTACGACTACGAAAGTACCGTCGACATTTGCGTTTTCTATGGACGGTGACAACGTCGCTTGAAATTCGACGCAACAGCGACGCAGGATCGCGTGATGCCGATCGATCGCTTCGACTCGAATCTGTATACGTTCGAAGGAAGATTATGGTTTCTGTACGCTGGCGGTACGCTGGAGATGGAACGAAGCAGAGTGGAGAGAAGGTAATTTTGTCGCGGACAGAGGGGAAATATCGACGCGGTGAGAAACATGGCAAAGCGATGGGAAGGCACGAGAATCCGCGCGTCGCGTCGCTGCGGCTCGGCCGCCACGATCCGAAAGGGGGTCCCGAACGATCGTAAATCTCGAGGCTTCTCCGACGGAACTGGTTCTACGAAATAGGCTTCGTCCTCGGCAGTTATACCTGCCGCTACGGCGAATGCAAAATTGTGCTTGGCAGACGGCGAAACCGCAAACGCTGGCGGATGGCGGACGTGGAGCATTTTCGGCGCGCGTGTGCGTGCAATACCATTCGTTGCCGCTTTCTGAACGTGAAACGCGCGAGTACGCGCAACGACCGCGTGTTCCACGTCGCGTCGGTACGCGCGCAGACGAAGCAAGGGCGAGAAGCTGGCGTGGAAATGACACGAGGATGGCGCGCTCGCGGCATTTCGAACTTCACGTTCGCGTATATCGAGTGGAACAGCGAGAACGCGTAGCGCACCGACTTTCGATTTACCATCTAAAAATATAATGGGGTGCGGCCGAGGTGTAACTCGTAAGGTCGCGAGTTCGATTCCCTCCGAGGGAAAATACACCGCTATTTCTAGAATCTCCGCACGAAATGCTCGGGTCACGTTGTAAACACCTACATAGCTTCGCAACCACGCGCCTTTCCTTTCGTTCCGTTTCGTTTTGGCAACCGAGTTTACCGTTTATCGCGTATTCCTCGGTTGCCGCCGCTCCGACCCGATGGACATTTACCTTTAAGCAAAGAAACGAGAAAGAAAGACGGGCGTCTGTGTAGGGTCGAACGAGGATTAAAGGTCGCGGGGGCAAGGCGATGCGGCGCTTCCGTGAAAGAGCGGCATACACACAGGGCCGAACGCAATCAGAATGGGGCGAATCTTCGAGAGGACGATGCGATGGGGCCGCCGGTGCTTGACGGATTGCAAGTTTAATCGCAGAAGCGTAAAGGGATCGTCGCAACGAGAATATTAGTATTGGATCGACGGCACTTCGAGCTGATTATCGGATATTTGCCTTGACACGATCTCGATCCGATTACTTGCAGGCACAACCGAACGACTGGAGGATCAAAACTATCCGGAGTCTCGGACGGAAACGTCGTCGTCGTCGTCGTCGTCGTCGTCGTCGTCGTCGTCGTCGTCGTCGTCGTCGTCGTCGTCGTCGTCGTCGTCGTCGTCGTCGTCGTCGTCGTCGTCGTCGTCGTCGTCGTCGTCGTCGTCGTCGTCGTCGTCGTCGTCGTCGTCGTCGTCGCGTTCGAGGCGAAAAAGATTGACGGCAAAGACGAAGGAAAGAACGCTCAATCCGCCCTCTGCTCGATCGAGTATCGGAAAAGGGAAGGAGAGACGTTATCGCGCGATCGGAATCACGGCGCAGCGTCGTCGATAGAATCGTCGGCGCGGCACGACGTTACCGTGCCGGTTTTCGGGATCGTTAAATAAAGCCACGTTGAAACGGTTGCGACGCAGCTGCCGTCCAAGTACAATGGTATCCCTGTGTTCGGTTGCTGCGAGGCAAGCTCGAGAGGCATCGTAACGTCGAGACGCGCGTTTTTTCAGCCTAGTAAAGACGATCGTAAAGCGAACGCCACGTGTTCGAAAAGTGGGTCACTCGAGAAGCTGGGTAATCGGAGGAGCTCGCAAACGAATTTCCATCGGCACCCACGAGACCGTGAAAACTGTGCAGGACGTGGTATCTGGACGCGACGCGACGCGACGCGACGCGACGAAACTCCGCACGATTCGCGGCCGTTCGCTCGGAGAATTCGCGCGAGTTATATTTATCCGATCGTAGCGGGGAGTTTCCTCGCGACTCGAAAACACGGTATACGCTATATACGCATGCAGCCGCGATGCGCAAAAGGACGAACCGACAAAGAAGGAAGAGGAGTTTCCCCGTGCGTCAACGTGCTCGCACGGACGTTGGTCGGATCGTCGTTTTCCCGAAAAAACGAACAAAGCGATACTTTTCCTCTATTCACTGCCTGGCCGCGTTGTATTCTAGCAGCTCGGAGAAATTTCTTTTCCACGACCGTCGTCGTCAATGGTCGACTCGCGAAGCCAGGATTTTCGTGGTCTCGTCGATCGTTCCAACAGCTTATCCGGCCGCAGGTAGGTAACCAGTCTCCCTCGCGGCGAACGTCTGAACGAGTAAGTTGAATACCGCGCGCAGAAAGGACGCTCTTTTTTTCGATCCGAGGATCGGGATTCTCGGTCCCTGCTTCTTTTTAAAAGACGTTTCAACCTTATCGAGAAGGAGAAAGGCAGAGTCGAGACGCAGCACGGAACGTTGCGCGCTTTGAATAGACGACCGTCTCGCGAGGATCTCGAGTTTCAATAGCCGTGCCATGTCCGATTTCGTGACACCCGAAAGACGTGAAAGAAGAATACGAGACCGGGAGCCGCCCGACGCACAAAAGCAACGATGATTTTCATCCGGGGCCGTTTAGGAGCAGCACGAAGGCCGGCAAATCTTACCTCTGTCGCCCGACGACTAGGAAAATCTTTCCTTTTTCCCCCGTGACCTTCGAGATACGAGCGCCGGACGAACGAGGACACCGATCGACACGCTGCAACAGTTAACATCGACCGATAATAAGCTGTCGCGTATTTCGACCCTCGTCGGTCGATAGGACGGCCCGCGGAATGCAAAGCTCGCGGTTGCTCCGCTCGTAATTTACGAGCGAACGTTTTTCTGCTTTGGCCGGTCTCGTGGATTAACCGGGTTCCGGCAGCGTCGAGGTCCGAACGAGAAAGAAGAACGCGCGGCGTTGTGTCGATCGAGATGCCCGTCAAAGAAAAATCGATACGCTGGCGATTGAGAAAGGTCGTGCGCGCGCGTGCCTTTCCACTCGATGGTTCGTCGGCGCGGTTCCCAATCGATCGCCGCTCGTCGTTGCGATTCGAACGCCGTTGCTGTTGTTGCGACAGCGTTGGCGGCAACGGCGAAATCGCTGAATGCCGGGGCCAGGATAAAGGGAAAAAGACAGATGGAGGACGGAAGGGGAAGGGTGCCGCAGGGTCAGGGAAGAAGAAGGTGGAGCTGCGCGGTGGCCGGAGGGAAACGGCGGGAAACGGGAGAGGATCGGAGGGCGTTCACGATAATCCAGTCGATCCTCTTTCGAATTCTCCGTTACGAATAATAAACTTGCCGACAAAGTGGCCGACTATCCCGGCAGTCGAGCGAGGATCGAGCATAGACGCCTTCCACGAACCGCTTTTTTCCGTTTCGACCTTCCACGCCGTAAAAGGAGAGCCCAGCTCTCGAGGAAGGACGACCGCGCGCGAGGTTTACGCGCCTCTGCGTCGCTTACCCGCATAGGCAGCGCTTTGCTTTTATGCTTTTTCGATAAACGTAAATGATAGAACCGTCTTTTCCCCCCATCTAGCCGATCTAGCCAACCTTCCCGATTTCGATTTTATTGCGATAACGCGGAACGAGGCCGATCGCCATACGAACCTGTGCAATTTTCTACTTGTACGATACTTTGGCAACGCGGCATTGCTGCCAACAGTGCCGTTGCATTGTCCCGATATCGACTGTCTTGTCTCTATCGATACGTCTCTTCGCCTTATCGATACGAACCACTGATCGAAACACTCGCTCTTCGAGACTCTCGGCCGGTTTTCCGGTGGAACGATCATCGCCGCTTTACGCTAAGGCTCCGCTAAAAGTCATCGGCATCATCGGTTTTCGAAACGTAAACGCGTTTATAGCGGAAGACGCTTTTGGATTTGACCACTCCGGCGAGAGAATACTAATCGTCGTCGTGCGGGTTAACCAAATGCACGTGCACGTTGGACGAGGCGGAGATTTCGACCTCGTCGAAGAAATAGACTCTCGTTTCGTGAACGACCGTGTATACACACGCTGCGCGACATCCTTGCGCTCTCGCGTCCGGTTCTCTTTGAAGAAGATAACTGGGATAAGTGTATCGACTCTGCCGCCGTCTCTTTCCAATCTCCTTACCGTTTCCTATCTTTTTTCCCGTGCTCTATCTTTACTTTGGCAGAATTTCGACTCCAACCGCTCCACGACGTTCTCGCAATCGGATTTGTCGCTCTATGAAAATGCAGAATGTAGACCGATCGAGCGTGTAGAAACGCGCTACCTATGCTGCTTCTTTTTGCAGCAACGGCGAGTGAAAAATGGCTACGCACGAATCTCCGACGCATGGGTATTTCCGCTTACCGTTCGCTTCGAATCTCGTGTCGCGTTCGAGTTCGAACACGCCTGGCTAGCTCGTACGGAAACATTTTTCATCGTCCATGTGTCGTCTCGTTTCGATTTTTTACAATCGATTACGTACAATTTCGTTCGATTACGATTACTTTTTTTAACCTAGAAGTTGTAGGGGAGAAAAAGCGGTATGACAAAAGCAACGTTCGTTACGAGTAATTTTTCGAAAAAGAATCACGAATGTCTTCCGTTCGTGGAAACCGAAAGCGTCTAATCTTGGACTGGACGCGACGATGATGAATCGAGCGTACGGACCAAGGGCGATGCGAAATCGCATAAGCCTGCTCGTAGCTTATACGCACTATATATATATATATATACATATATATATGTGTGTATGTATATGTAATAGCCTGTCGACGACGGACCGACCAATCAAATGTGACCGAAAGAGACCTGTCTGTTTTCTATATATGTATTTATTAATGTCGATGTATGTTAACGAAAGGCGATTACTTTTTCGCGTTTCGGGATTATGCTTCGTCGTGGTTTATCTAGTTGGTCGATTCGATTGAAAAATGGGGAACCATAACGGAAGAACGAAGGGTTCTGAGTACTCGCGGGAAACGCAATTAGAGCAGAACCGGTCGCTGCTACGAACAACTTCTAGGGGAGAAAAGAACGTTTCTGTGTGTATTGTAGCGTCTGCTTTCTGTTTGGCGTCTTCTTTCGTTCGACTGCTGCTGTTCGAGGATAGCCAAAACTTACGATGTTTATGTAAACTTCACGAGAAGGAAAAACGGAACGCCGATCTCTGCGGTCGTGTTGTCAGACGCACCCATGAACGATGGAGAAAAGTTTGCGTAGTTTATGGTTTTTCGCGATTAAGCTTATCGAATAAAAGCTTACTATATGAACGGTCAACGGTAAAGGCTAACGCACGAAACGAACGTATTTTCCACGAATGATCGAAGCTTAGAACACTAAGCTCGTAGCTGGCGCCCTCTGGCGCAGAAACGGCAAACTACGTCCAAAGTTTGTCCGATGTTTTACCGACGTTCGCTACAGCGAAATGCGTAAAAGTATAGACGTAAAAGTTACATGTATGTATGTATGTATGTATTTGGAACGATGATTTGTTTCAGAATTAGTAATGAAAAAAAGGTAAAGCGTTGATTTACATGTTTTCGGTGACTGGACCGTAGATATTTACCGCAATGGTTGCGTTTGCAAGTAATGCGACGCGCGAGATCGAAGCCCGCGAAACGAACATAAAGAAAAACGAATGTGCTGCTTACGTGTTGTTCGGGCCAACGAACAACGATAGCCTCGGTTTCAGGGTCGTTTCAGCTATTATTCGCTTGCACCGACTGACTTACCTCGCCTTCTTGTTCATTCGCATCATTCCCCCACCTCCTCTTTCGCCAGATCCTGACTTGCATCGTCTCCCAACTAGCCATACATCCTTTCGCCTAGCCTCGACGCTCGACTCGTCTTGTCTCATCTTGTCACGTTATTACCACGTTCTGTCTCGCATCGTTTACTCTTTTTTTACCTCATTTCGTCTCATCTCGTATGGTTCTCGTTTCTCTTTCGATTATTGCAAACACATCTCGTCAAATTTTCTTCCCTTTAAGATATGTCCAAATGAAAGTTCGTAACGCACCTTCTACTCGATTCTATAAAACGTACGAGTTTCCTACTGCGTTTTATACTCGAGTAAATTGAAGCAAGTCGATCGAAAACGAAATGGCGCTATTTTGAATTTCTAAGCGCGGCGACGCGTTCAGCTTGCGAATACGTGCTTCGATACGAGGGCGCTACCTTCCAAATTCGTTGCGATTGATGCTAGTGACATCTGCGAGAAAGTGAGAGAGAGAATCGATTGGTCGCTGTGAAACTAGACCAATCGAAAAGTACCACATGTTCGAGATGTCGAACGAAGCGGCGCGTTATTTTGTCCCTGGTGCGGATCAAGGAGTAAAACGCGTTGGAAGAAGTTTGAGAGTATGTTGCGACTCGCTGTCGATCGAAAAGGATATTATTTGGTCGAACATTTGGTAAAAACACGATGTTGTTGTCGCGTGAAAAGTTTTGTTACGCGTTCTACGATGAGAAGCTTGGATACGTAAAAGATAGAAAAACCGAAGAAGAGAATGCAAATGTCGCTATGGGTATGACGGCGAATCGCCTAGTCGTACTTTTCGTTTTCGTGTCAGGAATCGCTGTTGCTGTCATCGGCACGTTACTGTCTCAGTACATTCGTGGTTTCCTGAAACATTTACCGGGTAAGTTTGTCCCAAGTTCCCATGGAACTCGCACGATTTGTGCCAGCTAGGTAGACTCATTTGTGGACGGTCTAACCTCTTCGATGAGGAAAGAGAACTTTGACACTTATGGCAGTTACTCTTTCAGATCACGATTATCGTCACGTATTTATACCGCTTCCGACGGAAGGTGAGTTAAACGTGTACGACGAAGGTACCTTGGATTTAGCATTGCCAAGGACTGAGCTGCGTGATCAATTGGAAATTGAGAATAGCGCGACATCCACCGCGGAAGCTTTAACCTCGCTCTATCTGGCATTGGAGATGAAATTATCGGGAAAACAAAAGAAAGCGATCAAATTGTTTCAGCATGCCGTGGCTTTAGCGCCCCGCCACCCGGATATCTTGAATCATTACGGCGAGTTTTTGGAACACACGCAAAACGATGTTATCAAAGCGAACGAATATTATGTGCGTGCATTGAGTTTTCAACCGAACCACGAAGGTGCATTGATAAACAGTCAAAGAACGGCTCGAGTAGTCGAAGAGTTGGATCGAAGAATGCTCCGACGCATAGACGAAAAAAGAAACACATTGTCCACGATACCTGATAACAACGCAGCCTTGATACGAGCAAAGAAGGAGGCTTATTTTCAGCATATCTATCATACGGTTGGCATCGAGGGAAACACGATGAATTTAGCTCAGACCCGGGCGATCGTTGAAACGCGTACCGCAGTTGCTGGTAAAAGCATCGACGAGCACAACGAGATTCTCGGTTTGGACGCTGCAATGAAATACATCAACGCGACCCTGGTCAACAGGATGGGATCTATTTCCATTAAGGACATATTAGAGATTCATATGCGTGTTTTAGGACACGTGGATCCCGTTCGGGGTGGTCAATTTCGACGTACTCAAGTGTACGTTGGTGGTCATGTACCTCCTGGTCCAGGAGATATCCATTATCTTATGGAAGAATTCGCGTTATGGCTAAACAGCGAAAGAGCTATTCGAATGCATCCAGTCAGGTATATAATTACTTATTTCCTCACCCATTTCCATCCTACGCCATTCCATCCGACCGAATAAGATATCGCGAATAATCGTTGTTTACTTTCTTCTATTTTAGATACGCCGCTCTAGCGCATTACAAGTTGGTACATATACATCCGTTTTCTGATGGGAATGGTAGAACGTCTCGTTTGCTTATGAACATGATTCTTATGCAAGCTGGTTATCCTCCGGTTATTATCCACAAGCAGCATCGGCACACGTATTATGAGAATCTCCAAATAGCGAATACCGGCGATGTCCGACCGTTCGTTCGATTCATAGCAGAATGCACGGAACAAACGTTGGACCTGTTCTTGTGGGCAACTAGCGAATTCTCTAGGCAGGTTCCCGCGCTTAGTCAAGATACCTTGTTCACCGAACGACGCGATACCATCATTTTGGAGGATGACGTGGCGACGGATAGCGTTACCAATGCCTTTGATACTGGCTAACAGCCTCGGTCAGTTTTTCCAATTTACGCTACACGTTTCCAAGTATCGTTAACGTTCGTTAAACCAAAGATCCGGATTCATTAAACTATTGGTT
Organism: Bombus confusus; assembly: GCA_014737475.1. Taxonomy (NCBI): domain Eukaryota; kingdom Metazoa; phylum Arthropoda; class Insecta; order Hymenoptera; family Apidae; genus Bombus; species Bombus confusus. The sequence continues at coordinate 59,577 of JACXIV010000045.1, forward strand.
TACCTCTTTTCCGTCTGCAACAACGCTCTTTGTATTTAAGTGGGAAACTCGGTTTTACGAGTCTCCAACTTATTCCTTGGAATTACGAATGTTCGTCCTCCTTTTGCCTTTTGCTCCGATCTAACGAATTGAACATTCAGCCCGTTTGTACAGTTTCGTTACCTATGTTATTAAGTGTACATGGCCGCACATACACTTTCCCTTTCGTTAACTAGATCTTTTCTTGATTTGCCTTTCTCAATGATCCGTCGACATACGTGTGTTCGCGATTACCGACGCATTCTCCCCCATACAATCCGGTATGCTTCCATTTATAATTTCTCTTGCTTTTTATCGTATGCGCCAAGACAGTCGAAAAACGGAAAATTGTGTGAAACCCAATCAAAGACTGTGATCTAATTTAGGAATATACGTAAGCTAATATTTAATTAGGCGAATTTCAAACATCGATATGGAATGTATCTCGAAAACGTTGCGTATAAATTTAAGATCAGTAGTGTAATAGCTACTCGCTGGTCGAGCCATTTGCGATGCGACTTCAATACGTACGCGACTTTTAATAAATCCATTATTTTCTAAATCGTTACGTTGGTATATTCTTTTTACCATCATCCGTGCAAAAAACGATCAATGTAAAATGCAAGCGCGTTTGTCAGTACGATAAACGAACTTGCCATTTAATCGGCTAGCTTTAAGTCCATTATATATATACATACATACATACATATATATATATATATAGTTTATTTATCAAACAACTGGTTTGGGTATTTCGTTTGATACGCATATGACAAAGAAAGTGAAAGATTAAGACAAATAGCGTATCATTTGTATCATTGTCTCTGATCAATCCTTTGCTTAGTTTAGTCGGCAGATTTTTATCTCTTTCCATAAAAAAGTAGAGTATCGCCGTTGCAGCCTGATACGTTTTACGCCGATCGTAACGACGTTGCTGCCACTATATCGTGTCAAAGTATCCAATCCATCGATTCGAACGTTTCCTGTCTTATCTCGCTGTTCGATTCTATAGTGCGATTAATAACAAGGCAAAGAAGTATTGAACGCTCGATTGCTACGAAACTTTAATTTTACGTCTAATAAAACATTATTGACGCTTTGTTGGCGAAAGAAACGATACAGAGATAATTCTCATCGTTTTCAAGCGTGTTCGATCCAAATATGTATCACGAGTGAACAAAATCTTTACGCTAAACGTGCAAATCTCTCCTTTTTTTAATGCGATATAACGATGTAGTTTTATCTATATAAATACATTTCTATAAAAATCATATTTAGCCAACAAGTAAGTTGACGACCTATCGATTTCACACACATTCGTTCTTTCCTCTATCTTCTCGCGTTCGCTCATTCGCTCAATAGCATCGTACATACACGCATACATTCGCTCGTGCACGTGCACATTCGTTCTCTCTTCGTTCCTGCTTGCCTGCTATGTCGTACTCGGTCCCACTGTTCGATTGAATCGATGAAAATCGGATCGATCGCAAGACGCGCTGGACATTGTCGTTTTGGCAAGAAAAGACGCGCGCATGCATTCGTAGGTTCGCGAAGCGTGTCTGTGAAAATTCGCTTCTCCGTAAAATCTGAAAACGGTAGGAACGAAACCAAACGACGGCAAGTAAGATAAAAACTGTTACATGGATTTTAAGATCCCGAGTTAAAAAAAAAAAAAAAATAAATAAAAACAAGCAAAATTGTAAAAAAAAAAAAAAAAGAGTATTCAAAAGAGAACGACGAAATGGTATATACTTTTTGAAATCGCGTCAGCTCGACATCCAGAAATTTAGTAATCGTTAAGGATATGGTATACGCAAGAATCAATGTTGTACGAAACTTGGTAACGTCTCTTATTTCGCGAAACGCGTGTACTGATCGCAAGTGTGGCTAAAGTTATCGCGATCGCTGACCGCAGGCGAGTTAACTTGCAATTTCTGTCGAAACGTGGGATTCTTTGAATAATTTGAGATTTTTCGATTAAGACCGGGACGATTACGATTAAACGATGTAGCAAAGTCAACGTTGAAAATACGCGTTTAACGAACCACGACCGTACAAATACACGAGATTAGACGAATACGCGTGTGCGGTGTAAGAACTCTTTTCTTTTTTTTTCTTTTTATTTATTCCAACTTTTCGACGGAAAGAGAAAGTACTCTTTTAACAGATGCACATTTATATATTTCCTTTAAAATTCAATCCATCTGAAATCAGGCAATTCAAGTTTGGCAATATAAATTGGGCAATCAACGAGAATCTTTGTCCAAAGTATCTCGATGAGAAACTAATCTCGAAACGTTTGTTAGAAGGAAGAGAAGGATATGCTGTCCTTAAAGAGTATCTCGTTTAGCGTGTGTCTTTCTCTTCTTTTACACGCATAGAGGTAACACAAAACAGCTCATCTTGGATAATCATAGACGCGCGTGCATTGATTCGTTAGGTTTTCGTTTATCGGTTCGTACGTACGTACGTACGTTGGTCGATTTGTATCGTACCCAGCGATCTGCGTATCCGCGGATTTATCGTCCGACGAACGCAGCAGCATCCGTGAAAACGAACGCCAAGGAGACGTTAGTTACGAGTGAAATAAAGCGCGCGCGCGGGGCACGATCGACTCTGTACGCACGCCGGTACGTGCTATGATTTAGGTGCGTGATGCTGCGTGTCATCATGAACAATTAGAAGAAAAAGCTAGCGATCGGAAAAGAGGAGAGAAGCAGAGGGAGAAAGATGGGCGAAAAGAGGAGAGGAAATACGGTAAACGATTTTGCGAAAGAACATGGACGGACGATGATCGTCTGTCGGCCACAGTTCATTTTGTTACTCGATATCGTCGCTTCGTTGTCGAGCGTCTCGAGCGTGAGTATTTCGTGCTTTCGAATCGTCGATGATCGATTGTGAACCGTAGAAGAGAGGAAAAGGAACTTCGGTATCGTTAAACGGGTTCGTTTGCCGTTAAAGGAACGCGAACGGAAAGTTGACGTGACGAATCATGGTAACGGCGATGCTCGGAAAACCAACGATATTCAAACGCTTAGACGGTTTACTGGTATTCTCTTTCCTTTGATTATGCCATCCTCGTCCACTGCAATCCACCACCGCCGCCGCTACCATAATCGCCTTATCGTTATCGTAATCGTAAGATGCTTCTACGTGCCCTCGTCTTTCTGTCTTTCTCTCTCGCTCATCCACTCGCTCTCGCTTACTCATTCGTTCCTTCATTCACTCGCGTTTCTCTCTTCCTCTCCCTTTTCACCCTCTCTCTCTTTCTGACGCGCGCGCGTAAACTAATGCACGTTAATTATATCGTGAGTTACGAGTTCGCGTCATCTTCTGGCTGATCTGTTCTTCTTGCAACAATTGTCCACGAAACTGACTGACTTGATCGATTGCTGCGTTCAAGATATCACGCTGCTGCACCAATAGCTGTTCCCACTTTTGGGCATATTCTGCAACAAACAACACGTTTTCAGTGATCGATTCCAGTAATGTCCCCTTTTGCAAAATAGCAAACGGAAAAGGATCTGGTGAGTTTGCGAATGAACGTAAGCACGACTCGGTATGAATTGGTCGCGGCGACGGGACGCGTTTACGTTTCATGCGTTTCGAAGCCATCGACCAACACGATGATGATCGTCTTGAAACTCTCAGGCAAATTAAGCGACGCTACGCAATCAACGTGTATTCAAAACGGTCCGGTTACTCGGAAGATTCCAAAATTCACGCACAGATTTCGTTACAGTATATCTATAATATATCTTTATCGAGCGAGGCGTGCCGCGTATTAGTCCATTTGTATCACAGGCCATGATAGTAGTAGTAGTAGTAGTTAATGCGAAGAAAACAATGCCGTTACATCAGGATTCCATAAAACTAATATTTATTAACAGCTTAACGTGTGTTGTACATGTAGAGGAATTTTCGCGCTGCAATTGATCGTTCGGTTACCATCGCGATATTTTCAAAGGTGCACGGAGATTCGTTAATCGGAGAAGAGAGGGCCAGATAACAGAAGGAAGAATAGTGGATAGAATAGAATCGACGCGTAAATCGATATCGCGGCTTACCAGTTCGATGGACGGAAGAAAAAAATACACGTTGCTCTGTATCCGATCGTAATTAGTGGCGCAGTCGTTTCTCGATCCAGTGCGTTCCGTTCGGTTCCGTGCTCGGCTTAGTGTCGTTTATGCTTAGGTACTACTGCCGATACGTATTTATATTATACATAGATATTACGATAGATTTGAGGAAAAATCGCGGCTTAAAAGCAAGCATAACTACTTATCGGACATGTAGATTTATAGGTCGGTGATGTAGATGTAAATGTCGATGCGATAATGATGCCTTCGCGAATCGTGACCCCTGAACGCGCAATTAGTACATATGTGTATCTCTGGTGCGGTATTAAGATAAGCGACTTTTGACAGGCGACTTTATATATGATTTTGAATCGAATAATTTCGTACCGTCGGAAAACTGTTTTCTCTCTATCAGACGTCTACGTAACAAGAACCTCCTCAGGTTGGGCGACTCAAACTTTGTTCTTTTCCGTCTCAAATCTGCAAGGGTTCGTGACGTTACGTTCAAACGTGTCATTGTTGTTGTTGTTGTTGTTGTTGTTGTTGTTGCTGTTGCAGCTGCTGTTCGAGCCTTTGTATTCTTTTACAGATAGCTAAAAAACAATGATCTTTCGGGCGCCAAACGCGCTCGATAACAACGCGTATGCCTCGTTTCTTGTTCCTATATGTGCATATTACGTGTATACATATTTTCTTAGATTGTAAGAAATTCGCTTCCGTGTCGATTTCGTTCTCGACCGAACGAAATTTCGCTGACTCGGCTTGTAAATACAAACGTACTCGTTGTTGCCAGCGGTTTGTCTAGTATCCGCGGATGAAATATTTGGTTCAACGGGACTGATACTACAAACCGGTCTCTCGCTCCTTCGATTGTAACGTTAAAAGCTTCGCGTTAAAGCATAAAAGTATAACGATATCGTCGATAGGAAAGTGTAAAAAGAAAACGAAAAAAAAAAAAAAAAAAAAAAAAAAAAAAAAAAAAAAAAAAAAAAAAAAAAAAAAAAAAAAAAAAAAAAAAAAAAAAAAAAAAAAAAAAAAAAAAAAAAAAGAACAAAAGCGAAAGAAGAAACATCGTTGGTCCCTTTTAACAGAAAAACGCGTGCGAAAAGAAAATACTTATGGCTCCTCCGTTCTTTTCACGTAAATGAAAAAGACCATGTACAGGCTGGGTAAAAAGGTAAAGAGGATAACATTTTTAAAAAACGACAGAAGAAAATTAAAAAATTTGAACGTGGATCGATCATCGATCGGCGTACGAGATTTACGAACGTAGACGGTGGACAGAGTGATTTCATAGCGATCGATGATCGTCGATCGACTGTCGTCATCGTCGACGCGGTAGGAGGAATCGGAAGAGCGTCGTGTTTCATCGAGGCTGGATCGGTTCTCCTCTCTGTGGTCGTTTCGCTGACTTCGTTTTGGCGAAGTTGCGTTTAGATTGCCTCGTTCGATCGACTCGTCTCGTTGATAACGATGATCTTCCTCTGCGCGTTCACGAGTCGTCAGCCAATTCCGCCGTGATATATTAAAGCGCATCGTATCGTGTTTGGAAAGATTCGCGAACGATCGACGATCGGGCCAACGTTTCGCGTGCTCGTTGTTGTCGCCGCTTTCGTCGTCCAAGTTGAATTTATCGCCGCCAAACAATTTCGTCTTCTTTGCTGTCTTTTCATCGTCGAAGGCATCCAAGTTGTAATTATAATTAGAGTCGGCCACGACGTTCATCTCGTCGAAACCACGCGTCTTGGCATCGCTCGTTTTCTCGCCGACAGGCGAAGAATATTTTTTGACGCCGTCTCGATTGAAAGTGCCAGACCAATGATATTTTTGTACGCTCTTTTTCCCAACGGTAGACCGTTTGTATCGTTGCGCGCGGTTCACCGTCCGAGCCCAGTTGTTGCTGTACGCAACGGAATACGCGTGCAAACCGTTCTTCCTCGAAACATTTTCGATGCACGATACCCGTGAATCGATACCGGCCGTGTTCGCCGCGACGCGCGTCGTTCGAGTAGTAACGTTCAACGATTCGTAGTCGCTATCGCACGAACTCGTGTCATTTTCACGTTCGACCTCGTCCTTCCAAGCAGATTTTAACGAACTCTTTGTCGTTGTACCGACGAGTTTATTTAGGTTGGACCACGAGTCACCGCCGGCAGAGTCGCGGTTATCGTTGTCTACTGGCACAGCCACCATCATCGTTGTCGTTGACGTTGTCGTCGTCGTTGTCGTTGTCGTTGTCCTCTCGTCCTCTAAGTTCGGTTCTAACGGGCAGCTTGCCTTTGCCTTATCTTTACCGCGTGAATCTGTCGCAAAATTCCACATACACAATAACGCTTGGTGCCCCACCCTTTTTGCTCCTCGTGTTTCGCCGCATTAGGTTCTGTCGCGGGGTACCGAGACATTGTCCGATCGATAAACGGGTACGAACGAGAGACCGAAAACGAAGGTACGGTAGCGCTCGTAGTATAGCTCTTTGGACAGACGGCCGCGACGAGGCGAACAGGCATGCGTTATCGTGTCATCGAAAAATCGTTAAGAAATCGAGAATTAAAAGGAAAGAAGAAACAAAAAAAAAAACAAAAAAAAAAAAAAAAAAAAAAAAAAAAAAAAAAAAAAAAAAAAAAAAAAAAAAAAAAAAAAAAAAAAAAAAAAAAAAAAAAAAAAAAACCAAAAAAAAAACAAAAGATAAAAAAGAAAACGCAGAATTATAAACAAAGCAGAAAAGATCGATCCGCTGAAGAAACGAAACGAACGGAAGTATAAAGAGGAAAGATATTACGCATGCAAAAGAGAAGAGAAACATTTGCATGTCGGAACAAGAGGCGTAAATTGAAGTTGAAAAATTCTGAAAATAGAGACGATTACGCGTGCGTACATGCGTACGTAAATGCGTGTGTGCGTGCATTTGCGAGTGTGTGTGCGCGGACGCGGCCGGAAGAGCGAAGGCACGCTCGAATACAAGGGTTCGGAATCAGTTGAAAGAAACGCGGAAACACCGTCTTACCTTCTTGGTCATAATCTACTTCGTGAGTCGTACTGAACACATTACGCGCGCCATCCAGGAATCTGGTCGTATGGTCCATGACCATTTTGTGCGTATCTAGGACTTCCTCCTCCAACATTTGCAGTGCGGATACCGCTTCGTGGAACGTGTAAAGGTCTTGCGAAATCTCACCCTCCTGTTAAAAAAAAAAAAAAAGATAGTCGCCCGAGTAAATGGAAGAACCGGTCCGTCTCGAAACTCGGAAGCCCGAGCTGACGCGGAAATTCTATTTTTTATCTTACGTTTAGAGACCGAAGCTGTGCCAAATCGCTATCCGACAATACGCTGTTGTTCGATTGTTCCTCGATCTTTAATTCCCGTTCGTCGTCCGTCGGGGAAGCTTTCATTTCCGTTGGATCAGTCGCGGCCAACTCCTTCACTCGGTCCGCATATCTCAACGTGTTCAACGAATGCTCGCAGGAACTCATTCCCGGACTGATCATAGCTATCTGCGAACAGGTGAAGAGGAGCGGTAAGGACGTGCGCGGTTCGTTTAAGTCGATCCGCTACGCGAGAAACGTAAATCTGTTACCATGCAAGTTTTCGACTTTTCACCGATGAAGCTGTCCCTCAATACTTGCGTCAACTTGCTAGCTCTGAATGGCAGATGCGTTCCTTTGCGACTCAACGCGCGGATACATTCTTTTAACGCCAACAGCGACTTGTTGATCTCGGCACCCTCCATACCTGTGAACGATTCGACGATCTTTGCATACGTTTCGCCGGTAGACCTTCGTCGACGGATAGGGGAAATCACGCAAAACTTACGGGTTTGTCTGTTGGCGGAAGACGTATCTGCTCCCCTCTCGTTACCAGCAAGATCGATCAGAGAGAATTTTCCGTGAATCTTGAGCGTACCCGGTATTCGTGCTGTGATTTGGAAAACGGCATGGGATCGTGACGAGTTGGAATTTGCACTGGTTTGACCACTCGTTCTGGCACTGTTTCCGTGCTGTATTAGCTTCAACACTTCGTCGCAAGTCTCCACCACCTTTTCCGTTAATCCGAGTATTTGCACCTACGGGACGGAAAAAGATAGAAACGAGCTAAACGGAGAAAGAAAAGATGTAAACGCGGTATAGGCGTACCTGTTGCTTGCCATCTTCCAGAACGCGCAGCTTCTCTTTGTCCTTCAATAGATCGAACACCTTGCCCGAGTAGATTTCGAAAAAGCTCGCGGAAATGACCAGATTCAACGGACGATACTTGGCGAGCTTGAGGCATTTGAACACATCCTTGGCTACCATCGCGTATATGCCTCTTTTGCAATCCTGTGTCTTCCCGTTAAAATCGCCGCCCATGGTATGCGTTTTACCGCTTCCCGTTTGACCGTAAGCAAAACACGTGGCCATACCACCTTCGAAAATGGTTTGCACCAGAGGTTTAGCTGTGTACTTGTAGACGATCTCGTTGTTGCAAGTTTCGTCGAACGCGTAATCGAATCGAAAGATTTGGTTCTCCAAGTATTTGGTTAGATCGACTTTGGCTTTCGGCTCGTGAACCACCATCTGATCTTTGCTAGGCACGCTGATCACATCTACCTCTTTGCGCGCGATCTCCTTCTTATTCAACGGGCGCTTTCTCACGCACACCGTAATTTGATGGTCTTCCACGCTATCCGTTTCTCGAAGGGGCCTGAATTCGATGCTGTTCTGGTATTCCCTGTCGACGGAAAAACGTCAACCTCTCGAATGGTATTTATGGGGAGGAAAGAAAGAATCGGCACTGACCTTATCATAGCAAGAAATTCCCAATTCGGATTACCAGGGTCCAAGTTCATCAAAGCTTCCTTCTCCTCCTTCAGCTCGGCTTGTCTCTGCCTTCTTTCCTCGCGGTTCTTCTTCAGCCTCTCCACCTCCTTGACCACGTTCGACCGTCTAGCTCGCCCGTTATCCGCTTGTACCTGCTGTTGCTGCTGCTGCTGCTGCTGAGACTGTAGCTGTTGTTGTTTTTGCTTGGCCTGCGCTGCCATCGACGCATTGAAGGAAGCGGCCGTTGACGTAGGTGTCGGTGGGATGTTCTCCAATTCCCGGCGGCTCGTTAATCCAGCCACGGAATCACCGTGTCCATTCACGGTGACACCGGGTGGCATTATGTTGGTTGGCCGACCCGTCTGTCGCGACAATTGTCTGTTGGAACCAGCTGCAAAGTATACATGAGTCGCGTGACGTGTTCAAGTTTCGGGGTCGAATCGAACGAACGTGCTCGCGCACCCTGCTCGCTGGGCCGACTCTCGCGGCGAAATAAACAAAATTCAGACGCGATCGCGTGTACCGAGAGAATCGCGCGCGTGTGCGTTACCGTGTGCCGAGACCTGCTCCGAGATGGCTTGAGCCCATTCCTCGCTCTTCCCGTCCTCGGTGTCGTTGATTTTATTTTTTCTTCCGAAACAGTAGCCCAACGGATCGAACCTCATGGCGATGACCGCGGCGAACCAGTTGAATTCGTAGAACCGACACAACGAACAGACGGAAAGAAAGGAAGGAAGAAACGAAGAAACGAAGAAGAAAGGAAAGATGTGCGCGCGCGTGTGCGTGTGTCTGAGTGAGTGAGCGAATGAGCGAGAAAGAGAGAGAGAGGAAGAGAAAGTAGACGAGAGTGTACAAGAATGGAAGAAACGTAGGCTCGAATCGCGCGACCCGATTATATACTCTGTTGGATTAATACGTAGCGCACGGTCCGTCGAGGTCCTTGCCCTTGCGTGCTTTTGCATACGGCGCAAGAGCATCGATAGTTTGGAGCGTGAACACTAGCGCACCGCCGCTCGTTGCCACTCTGCTGGTGCTTCTTTTACATGACGCTGACATAGCTGTTACACTACGCGTATTTCATTCGCCATCGCTTGGCAAATCGATCCGTCCAGAGTTAGTGACCACGACATAGTAAACGCGGCGCGGAACGATCGCAACACGACGATACGTGCGCGAGAACGTTGCATCGATCGACGTTGACCAATCGTGCGAATTAAACGACTTTTCGCGCGACATCAACTCGATCGATTCGTCGGATTAACAAACGATAACGCGACTATATTCTTCTCTGTGCAAACCATTATACGTACGTAAAGTTTGCTCGCGCACGACATACCTTTTACTGGAATCGACGGCTTGGTTGAATGCTGAAAAGAGAAACAGAAAACATATGGTAACGTCGTCAAAGGAAATTTCAATACGAGCTATTCGAGTAGTTTACAAAGTTTAATATTCTGTAATTCGATGGTGTTCGAAAATAATCAACAATAAGAAAGATGAGTAAATCAATAAATGAATACGATGAAAGGAGATGGTAAGTCAAATAAAACGTTGGCCGATAGTCGAGCGTGGGTACGATACGTCGTCTAAAAAACGTCGGCCGAGAAGCGAGTGCAAAATGTACGAATCGAAATCGATAAAACGTAGTTCTGTACGTACGTGCATACGTACAACGCCGTACTCGGAACAGAATCGATGTTTCGTGGTAAAAAGCAAAGGAAACGTAAGTCGAACGAACGCGGTAGAAAAGAAAGCGAGATGAGACAGCGCAATTTGATGCACGTCAAACTCGACGTTGTTCGACGTCCGACGTTCGATCGAACGAAAAGCACGGTAATGCGAGTACGCGAGAAGCGAGGAAATGATAGGAAGCGTGCGTGGGACGGTGACGACGACGACGACGACAACGACGACGACAACGACAACGACGTCGTTTCAGAACGAATCGCAACGTTCCGACGAGAAACGAGCTTAAAAAGAAGGAAACGCAAAATAAGGCGAGGAAACCGGTATCAGGCGCGTGGTTGTTGGCGACAGAGGTGGCGCAGTGTATCGAGTGCGATCGATCCTCGAAACGTGGCAAAGTAGCATAGAGAGAAGGGGATGGAAAATAAATGGGCAGGGAGAGAAAAACGCTGACGTTGAAGCTGACTTTACATCGGTCCAGTTACTGGATCAAGCGATTACGTTTCAGTTCTTTAGCTGAAAATCGGTCAATGTCTACGGTATTCCAGTCTCCTTTAAACCGACGAGGGACTGGAACATCGTTGGTAAATCGTCGTGGCAATGGATGCACCGTACTACGCTCGAGCCAGCACTGGTTATCGAGTCGTCCAGACGATTCCAGTAACGTTGGAACATCGTGTTCACGATGGTGGGAACAAACGCTGGATCGACGAGTAGACTTTCGACAAGCAGGCGTTGGACTGGATCGCTCGCTGGAATAACGACGTTGTACCGGAATCGAAACACCGTTTGCCTTATTACAGTTACGATCCAATGCCGGACCGGACCGGACTGGACCAATCGGCTGGCTGGAACGCTACTGGACCGATGTAAATCTAGCTTTACGGCAAAGAGAGAAGGAGGATAGAACACAAAGTAAAACCGAACGTTTACGTGTGAGTGCGTGTGTTTTAAGGATAAACGAAATACAAAGGAGCGTGAGGGTGGGAGAAAAGGAGCGTGGGTTTCGCGCGTTTACCGAAAGAGCAGTAACGACTCGTACAGGAAGCGTTGCGGATGCAAGGCCGTTTCTTGCGGTATGACCGCCGTGCCGTCCAAGGGAGCCCTCCTCTTGGTTCTCCGACTCATCCACCCCCTCGTCCTCTTCGCCCGAAGAATCCTGCTTTTCGTTCGAATTTGATGGCGCGCGCGATTCGAATCGGACACGTAACTCGAACCAGATACGATCCGAGGAGAAACTACGAGCGCGGCGATATTAGGAGGGGGCGGAGGAGGATCGACGAGCGTGAATCGTCGAGAAGAAGTGGTGCCGGTAGAGATTGCGGGAACGCGGGACGATGACACGACGATGCGAGGTCGTATTGGGGGATGCGATCGGTTTCGGACGGGAGAGACCCGATATCGGTGATGATCCATCGCAGACCCAAATCCGTGATAATGAGCAGCGTCCATGGAGGAAAAAAAGATGTAATCGTGTTAGTAGCAGGAACGACGCGAGAGTTGCGACGTTGACCGTGGTCGCTCGGTCGATCGGTCGATCGGTAGCGATTCGAGGCGAGCCGCGTCAAAGCTACGACACGTGTCTCTCACCGAAACAACGAACGCGGATGAGAGGTTGCCTAAAAACACTACGTACACGGAAATTGAAATTGCTCGATCGCGCGCCACGTAATTCCATCGTGCGCACGATGGAAACGCGATTTCGCCGTTTCTATTCTTCTACCTGTTGGTACCTTGTCGTCCGTGCTTGTCGCGCGCTGTTCGAAAGAGAAACAGCGCCTGATACGTCGAACGATCGCGCCATACGTACCCTTGCTTTGGAAATCAACACGTGATTGTTGATCTGCGAAGGTGGTTCCATGGTCTTTTGATTCGTCAGATCGGGATTTAGGGCGACGATCGCGTCCATCTCGACCTAAAAGCGAAACAGAGATGGAAAACGTTAGAGGCCACGCGCGTACTTTACGTCTCGATCGTTTTCGCCCGAAGTACCTCTTTCCCTTTGGTCTCTCCTCTTTCGAACCATTCTACGGTGACGGTGCGCTGTTCCCAATTAATGCCGGAAACCACTGCCGAGTGGACACGACCTGAAACAAGCACAAATTCAGCGTAGTTTGTCGCCGACTCGAGAACCTTTCCGCTAAAGGCAATCGCAACGAGGGATTTGTACGAAGGACGCGCGAGTATCGCGGTGTGCAACGTAAAACGGAGAGTAAGAAACGAAGAATGCAGTTTTCCCCTGTTTCGGGACGATGCTCGCGGACGCGCGATCACGAGCTTCGAACTCGCAAAGTTTGAAATCGGTTAAGGCGACGGGAAATCGTTTCTTCTCGTTTCGCGCGGTTATTCGATCGAGGACGCGTGGATCTCCGGACTCGCGGAGATATCCAGCGAGGCAACGTGTTCACAGATGACGTAAGAGCGGATAAAAGGTAAGGTTCGGCGAGGCGTAAGAATCTCGCGACAGGCGTCCTTATAAGGATGCAGCGCCCACGTGTACGCGATTCGCTGCGAATCGACCACGCGTCGTCGTTCTATTCGCTTTTCATTTCGATTTCGAATTTCGGGCAAGGCCTGCGCCGCCACCAAACCGCCTATTTCGGCTCCGAACGCGAGTCGTTCGTTCGCTCGTCGACTTACGAGCAGTTACCAGGCACATACGTGTTACGGACAAATCACGCCATGGGCAAAGTCTGGGGTAACAAAGTATCGCGCCGTTGCTCGCATCCGCTTAATATCGAAAGACCTTTCCCACTTTGCGACCAGACTCTTCGAAGTTTCAGCTACGTCTCTGTTCTTTGGTAACGCCGGTAATAAAATGATCTACCAAATTACGCAACAACGATAATAATAATACCCTAATGCGCATCCTCTAAACACGTATCATCGGCACCGTGTTGTTCGGCAACTTCGAGTCGCCTCAACCGAGGTCGGTTCTTATCGAGCCCTCGACCAGGTCAGAAATTACGGTCAGACTAAATAGCGACACGACTATGTGCCATTATGTCGCCTGGAAAATGCGTCGTCGCTAACATACGTACAATATAGGCGACGACGGGGGACCCGGCCACTTGTTGCGTCGCCATGCTGCGTCAAGCTGCGTTTCGATCGCGAATGCATCCTACACGGTATCTCTTTGATACCTGTATACAGCGTGTAAAATGGTCTTAACGACTCGTAACGAGTCGTAACGTCGGATCACGATTGGAGATAATGGAATTTGCGTTGGGGAAATTGGCGAACCGCGCGAGAATCACAACGAATCGAAGATCGAAGATTCTTGTCGCGCGTAGCCGTACACGTATTCCTATTTATACGGACGGGTGCAAGCTATAAATATTATTACCGTGCCCGAGATTGGGTCACCGATCCGCTTTCTTCCTGCAGCTGTACGGGCGCTTTTCCAACCGTCGCTGCACCGTTCTCGGCGGACACCACCGCGGCGTCGATCGTCGTTCTCGATCGCGTATTCCTCGATCGAACGTAACGACCAACGATCGTTTCTGGCCGCTGCGATGCGCGGCTAACCGACTCTCCTTTCTTGGCCAACGGTCTGACTCATTCGCCGAGAGAGCGCGAGTAAATAAAATAGCGCGTTGTTGGTTTGGAGCAAAGCTTCTCGCGACGACCGGAGTATTCCTCGAAAACGTCGATTGCGTTCGATCGGGGCAGGACCGTGCGGCGAAAGGACTCGCGAGGAACCGATGCATCGCGTTGAACATATTTCTAGGGACACGCGTAGGGTTGCGAAGCATTCAGAGCGCGTAAGAAGGGACGCGATCAACGATTCGAAGGGGACGACGGCTGTCCTCTTGTTCTGGTCTCGTTGCACGACGAGTTACGTCGGACGAGAGGAACCCACCGCGTTCGCGGTGAAAGGATATTCGATCATCTGCCAGCAGCGGAATCGCTGGTATCGAGACGCGACCGTTGGGAAGGAAACAGAGAATCGGCTACCGAACGAAAGACACGACCGCGTGGTCTGTCGCATTGGTTCGCACCGGCGCGGCGCGGCGCGGCGCGGCGCGGCGCGACGTGACTAACACCGTACTCGAAGCGAGTTTAAAAAAGGAAAAAAGAAAACAAATATAGCGTGAAAAGGTCAGCAGTCGGAAGGCAAGGGCAAGAACTTGCACTTATATAGACTCGCGTATCGCGACTATTTGCTTGTTTCTCGGCAGCTATCGTGTATGTGCATCGCGATGCCCAATGCCCATCTACGTGAGTAGGCGACGTACGTATGTATATCGATATATGTAGTTGGCCAACAGGAGGATGCGACGTAATATACGATGCGCGACGTGCGGCGTGCAGCGGCTGCACGAGCAAGGGTAACTGGTCCGGTTCGTTCGCTAGATTCACTCGTATCAACGTACTATCAACGACTTTCGTCTCCGTGGGAATAGTTGATCGCTGTACCAACGTGCGAATCACGACGAATCCGTGTTTCACGGTAAAAACGTGTGCGCGGCGCGGAGCGGCGAAAACGGTTACGCGATGACGACGACGACGACGACGACGACGACGACGACGACGACGACGACGACAATGACGACGATAGAAGTGGCCTGCACGTTCGTTGTACACGGGAAACGAGAGAGATAACGAAAATGGGGAAGTAAACGGGTCGAGCGGTGTTCGATTTTCGTTGGTAGTAGATAAGGAAAGTGCGAGGCATCGCGCACGCGATCGGCTGTCTGAAAATGTCTAAAAATACTTTGGCAAGATACGTTACTCACCGTCTGTCCTCTTGATATTTATACTGTTGCCGGTCTCGATGTTGTACATGCCGTGGTCCATGGTCATTTAGTCGTGTTCTCACGCCGTAGCTACGATCGTATGACGGCCGGTTTTTCACCGGATCGAACACGACAACGATAAAGAAGACGACGACGACGACGACGACGATACGACGCGACGTCGACGATGTTGACGCGAGAAAAACGCAGCGATTCTCGAGCAAGAGAAGCCTTACGAAGACCGTGTAGTTTACGAGACTTCGAAATCCGACCGTTGACAGTTACGGCGGCGTTCGCGTTTAAAATCACGCGGCTGTACTGCGCTCCTCTCCACCGTCTTAACTCGTACTTTTCCCTTTCCGTCACCGTTCTTCCTACCGCCGCTGCTATCCTTCTTCTGCCCTATTTTGCTGGCACACGGTGTCCCCGTGCTCTATCCTCGCTGCTGTTCCTTCTTCTCTTTGTCGCAATCTTAACCGCAGTCGCAGTCTCGCTGTCGTTGTCCACCACCTCTTGCCGTTGTGTATTTTCACGTCAGGGACGTCGCCGATCGTGTCCAAGGCACGCCCGTTTTGCGAATTCTCGTTTAAACGGTAGCTCGTGTAACCCGCACGACAGCACGCTCTCTTTCCACGAATTTTTAACTACGCCGAAACGAAAACGCAACGACTCGAAATTACATTCGAAGATTCGTTGAATTTCACGAACGAGATGTTTCCGGGATTTTGTGCCGGGATACTGCCAGTGTCCGTTATTGACAACGGAAAGACTGCGAGCGCCAACTCTCGGTCGACCATTACTGCCGCGACATCTGTTACTGTGCGCGTACTTCTTCTCGAGCAGCTGCATTCTCCCTCCATCTATTGGCCGTTTCAGCCATCGCCTCGTCGGCCATTTTCTCCGCCTGATCGTAACCACTTGAATATATCTGAACACGATCGAGTCGGAGATAAAAACCAGACTCCGGACGTGAAATTGAAACGTAGCGATAAATATCGCTGGCCTGCTGTTGCGAAAGACCAGATATATCTTAATTTTATCTCGAATTCCAACTCGTTTTATTTCCATTCGTTTGCGTACAAAATACAAAGATGTTTTATTTATTTGTCGCTGTAACGATTGGTCTTCGTAGCAGACGACTGTTTCGTTCGAATCGAGGTGCCTGCGATTATTTCGGAAACACAGCTTGCCGCACTAGTGTTTTCAGTTCCTCCAAATTTAAATCGTTGTCCGCTTCGAATCGTTCGACGATACGTTTCATTCTAAAATCAAACACTCTCGATAATTACGCGTTTTACGATGCTGCGCGTAGGAACTATTTTACCTATCGATACGACAATGAATACTCGATGGTAAATCGTGTTGCTTTATCTTCTGGAATACCTGCGATTGATCGAATTACAAGTATATCACCAAATGATTCGTATCCTACCAAATAATCGTTAGGTTAATCATGCCTAATTACCAACAATCCTCGCTTGACAACGTCTTCTTCCAGTTCCGCGATTCTAGCTACGTAATGCGCGAAACTGCGCTTTGTGCTACCGTTGATCAGACGGTAGAGAAAAGCCAGTGATTCGTCTTGGTCTATCACGCATTCGAACGTCTATATTCCAAAGAAGGGAAAGAATAGAGAAGGAGGGACGAGGAAAGAGAAAGGAAAGAGTGTCGTACTTTGCGCGCAAGTACAAACTGCCGGCAAAGATGTTTCCTCTCACCTGAATCTCGATCAAAGGAATTTGAGGCAGTAACGCGAGTACGTTATACGCGTGCGTCGCAGCAAACACGTGAGGACAGTTCGAACCTCTTTCGGCGAACGTGTTCAGCACAGCTGCAACCAGCGACAATCCGCTAATTTCGGACGTTCCTCTGTCTAGTTCGTCCGATATTACGATCGAATCGGGCGTGGATGCGCGTAGGGCCACGTTTATCTGAAACGCAAACTCGTTTTTTTTTTTTCGATTCGGTCTAGGGAAACGTACACCGCTCGTCTACCTGGCGAAGATTCTGTAGAAACGAACTGGCGTTCAGTCCGATGCTTTCCGTGTTCGACATTTGAGTCAGAACGCGAGATATCGTTCCTATCGTCGCGGTTCTTGCAGGAACGTAACAACCTATATGAGCCATGAACACCACGAGTCCAATCTGTTTCAGGTATACGCTTTTGCCGCAAGAATTTGGCCCTGTTAAGACTTTGATCAAACTTGCACCATTCCCCGAACGTATGTCGTTTGGCACGAACGTCGTCGCGCATTCCATCAGCGGATGCCGTCCTTCCACCACATTTATGATCTTTGACTCGGTCACGTTCGGCCTGACATAGTTATAATCGCGCGCCACTTTGTAAAACACCAATAAACTATAACGACGAAGCAGCGCGTGTTAACCATCGAATTGTTTGCACGACCTTTGCGGTTACGATTACTTACGTGTCCAATTCGGCGCACAGTTGAATCGTGCGTAAAATTGTTCCCGTGTGTTTCTTTATGTATCGTATTAACTTTTGTACGATATGATTCTGCCGGACAGCTATTTTCAATATGATGTCACCCACGGTCTCGTCTAGTTCTACAATAAACCAGCCGAATGAGAACGAACCAGTGTAAGAGCTTGGTCCGTAAAAGCGAAACAACGAGACACCGACCTTTGGCCGAAGAACTTTTGTAATAATGCACCTGATTAATGCTGAACTTGAATTCCAAATCAGGGTAAGTTACATCTTCCGTCGGCGGAGTCGGATTCCATGCGTTTATCGCTAAAACGTAGCCAATGTTCGGCAAATATAGCATGTTGCAACCAGTGACGGAAGATGGAAGATGCTCTCGCATGTCTTTCTCGCCCATTCGCGTAAGCAGTTCGGGCAAAGTACGCCGCACGTGATTCACTGTGAATCGAGAGACTCTGATTACGATTACGATTAACGATTGGTAGCAACGATCAGGATAAATCTTGCACGCACGTTCGTCCAGCAAGGGGTCGACGTTCGGTTTAACCACGAGCTTGCTTTCGCGTCTGCTCTCGCTAAAATCCACTATGTATTCGATGAAGTACTTGACGTACTGCATCTCGCTCGTGATACTTTCGGCTATTTGCCGAAACAGTTCTATTCGTCCTGCGTATTCTTCGCATATGTCGGCGATACAAATTACGTGCGAAATGGTCTGAAAAAGCAGATGAAATCGTTTGATCGATCAAGCGAGTTCGCGAGAATCGTTCGTTTAACACTGGATTCTGTGAATAACGAATAGGAAGAAAGAGTCGAACCTTGTGCAATTTATACCAATTGGATGGCTTCGCTTGCGGCCCGGAACAACAGGCAAAGACGGTGTTGGTCAAACGATACACGTGCCTCAAGCAAGACGATAAATTCTCGACAACGCTCTGGTTCTTCGAATTCAAGAAAAATTCCACAGCGTTCAATCGTTGCTCTAATACGGCGATGTTTCGCGTCGGATGATGTAGCGTCTTCCTGCGGTTACACGTACAAGCAAAAACAATAGGGCAGCTACGTGTGCCGGCGAACATGCGCAACTAACAGCAGATAAACTAGGATTTACCACAGGAATTGTACTCCCGGTCTGCAATGGCAATAACGATTCAGTAACGAGAATAAACTGATTCCTTTCATCGTTGTGCTTGTTTTGCCAAGTTTGAAAAGGCTCGGGTGATCCCTGGCTTGGACGATGTTCAGCGCCTTGTAAGTGTCTTCGTCGATTATGACCAAATCTCGGCTTGCTCGGCAAAAATATCGAATCGAATAGAGTGAGAAAAATTGCGTATGACGAGAGAACGGGAACGACGAGGGAAGGACGATTTCTTACTTACAGGTTGAGATAATTGAGCGATACGAAGGACGGTTTTCCGGACGGATCCAACGCGATATTGTTCCAGTGTTTGTCGACGAACAGCAACAGCGAACCCAACGCGTGTATCATCGCGCAACATTTAAAATTCAGTATAGTATTCAAAAACGTCAGCCTGTCCACGTTATTGGCGTTCTTCGGCTCCGAGTCGAGCCGAAGACATCTCACCCTGTGAGAGCACCGCTCGTAGTTATGCTCCTTTTTGCAGGTTACTTTCAACACGGCGTTGCACGCGGTACTGTGCGAATCGAACGAATTCGTTTCCTCGTTCGATGCTTCCGTCGTCGTCAATATCTTTTTTACAGCGTTGGTAAAAACAGCGGGTGCCGCAGCGTTCGTAATCACGTAACGCGGCAAACATTGCCTGTACAGAGCATTCGTTACGTCGAAACGTTCAACGTCGTCCATCGTGTCTTCCAAAATGAACAGTTCCGACGTAACGACGTTGTAATAAGCGGCGCCAAGATGACCGTTGTTCCAAATCAACGATAAAATTATCTGGGGAAAGAAAGACGAAAGACTTAACGCGCAGCTGATCACCGGTTTCTTTGATTCGACATTTTCGAAAAAGGAAGAGATGATAGAACAGAAATTTCGGTGAGACGTGCCTCGTCCGTGTCTTCGAAAATGGCTCTGTCAGCCGCAGGGGCAACGGTTGTGTCTTTATCGGTTTTCGATCGCGACGCTTTCTCCAGCTCGTCGATCGTTGTCTCCTTTTCCTCGTCGCTGCTCTCCGATAACAAAGATTCGAATTCGCTACGTCTTTGGATAGAGATTAGACGAACGTGAGAAAGCGTGTAAGCAAAGAATGGGAAAATACGATGATATAAATCGATACATACATGAGCGCGCTCGACGGTGTCGACTTACGAATAGTTTTAGATGCTAAGCTGGATAAACAGCCGATTGTATGTCGACGATTCGAGTCGATGTCGTTGGGTCGATTCGTTTCGTCGGAATGATCCATCGTAGTAAGAAATATAAACAAATTTAAGAAACAGACAGAACGATGCACGGTTCGATCGGTTGTAGTTGCGACTAGTTTTCTGCGCATGCGCGACGAGTTCGACCAAACTCGACTGCAATCGCCGCCACGTTCGAAATCGAAAAGCACGTTGTAAAAACAAGATAATATTTTATTCGATTATATATTACATATATACACCGCGTTATATACATAATAACGATATATATAGAGTCGTAGTAAACGTAGAAAATGGTATGTTTCGCAACATAATCTCGATACTGTTGCGAAAAATGTTGGTTAAAAAAACGGGAGATTAGCTCGGAATGGGCGGAGGCGGGCGAGGATTGAAGGAAATCGGCTTATATGTTTTTCGCTTCGAAAACGGTTGCACTCCGGTTAGTATAAAATCGTGGGTAGGATTCCTTGGATGTCTCGTTGATTCTACCAGCAGCGACAAATCTTCCTCGGATGCGGTTGCTGCGGCCACGCTTCGTACTGGACTACCGGACCTGCTCTCAACGTTCGTTCGCTGTTTGTCTTCGTTCCAACTGTCTCGCTCTTGGCGTTTGACGAAAAAATTCGAGCGATTCGACGATTCGTGTCCTCGGTCAAGCGTTTTTCTGGTTCTCGGTTACGAATCGCGAGACTCGTTTGGCCGTCGTTTAACGCGGTGCGGTAGAGTTCGAAGCAATACATGTATATCGATCGATCGTTCGAACGCTCTTTCTTCGAAACGAGTCGTCGATTCGCCAGACTCTGCTGTCGCGGATTCATGCACGATATTAACTTAGCTCTAATGAAGCGTTGTTAGATGACTAGAGGCGTTAGGATTATTTCTATATCATGTCCAGCTTAAGAATTGCACGAAACGATTAACGATCGTGAATGGAACATGAACGAAACAGGGACAGGGAGGGCATGTAAAGGATGAAATGTGCGTTCCGGTACGTCCCGTTAAGAGTCGTAAGCATAGGTACCGTATAGGTATCGTATGCTACAGAATCCATATCAGATAAGATCGATACCAACGCGATTGGACGCAAACGGCGAAGAAAGCGTTTTTATTTTCTACGCTTTCGGTTCACCAGGAAATCGCGATTCCGTATGCTCGAACCTACCTAGGTCGATGGGGTTTGCTCTTGATTCTGTTTTGCCTGGAATGCGGCCTCGTGTTCGATTGGGACAGTTCGCTGTCGCTACTCGCGAAAGAGGTTTTAGTTGCCACGGTGCCGTGCGCGAAATCTTTCCTACGGCAAAAACGTAACGTCTCGAATGAAACAGAGAGAGAGAGAGAGAGAGAGAGAGAGAGAGAGAGAGAGAGAGAGAGAGAGAGAGAGAGAAGGAGAGAGAAGGAGAGAGAGGAAGAAAGGTACGTTGTTTCAACAAATCAGGCTTACCTATAATTGTCCGACTTTGGAGTAGAATTGGACGCAATTGGTGGCTTGCCAGGTTGAACGTTCGCGTCGACGAAAACGTGCGAACTTTTCGGAATGTCGCAAACTATCTTTGGATGAACGGTTGTTTGTCTGTGATTGTCTAAATGATTACAGGTATCCGGTGACCAGTCGTAATACTTTGGTCGATAGTCTTTTCGCTCGGCGCGAAGTTGTTTAGTCGAATCCGTGTCACCGGTAGAACGTTTGCCAGGTGCGATCGTGGACGAGTTCCCAGTTGGCAACGAAGTGGGAGAGGATGCGGTGGAGGAAGGCGCGCCGTCCGGATCGGCACGAGACAACTGCGAACCATCCCAGTCGGGGGTCGGCAGGCTACTGCAACAACGAACGGTCTCGAGATATCGAGTTGTAGCACGATAGCTGTGTATAGTTGTGTATACGTGGAACGTTGACTCGTCGTTTTCAGCCGAGAGCCGGGGACATACTTACTTGAAATTCTCTTCCATTTCTTTGAAAAGACGCAACTGTTGCCTGATACTCGCTTTTTCTTTCGCGCGTTTTCGTTGAAACTCTTCCTCCACTTTGCGCATCGCTTCGAGTTCACCCTTTCTTTGCCGTTCTTTCGCTTCGGCTTCCCTCGATAGCTTCTCGGCTAATCGACGTCTTTCTATCTGTCTGACCGTCGACTGAAAAGTGAACCTTCTGCTTCTCGGATTATTTTTCCTTTGCGGTTTCGATTCTCCGATCGCGTCGAAGTTGGAGGGCCGCGTTTCTTGATCGCCGTTCGCGGAAGACAAGAACGTTCTCCTTTGCTTTGGCTGACTGACGTTCTCGCGTGGTTCGGGACAAGTCGAAAGCTCGTTAAGATTTCTGCAATCGTTGCCGCCGATGCGACTTTTCAATCGTTTACATCGTCGTTTCGATACGTCGCCGACCTTGTCCTCGTCTTCGTCCTCGTACTCCTTGTCGTCATCTTCTTCTATCTCCTCCTCCTCTTCGTCCTCTTCCTCGCGCTCCTCGACCCGGTCTTTCTTGTTATCGTCGTTGTCTACGTCGACGTTGCTGTTTCGATCGGCATTCTTGTACGCGTTTAATCGAAAAGGCGAGACTTCAGCGTGACATTCGCCTTGTTCGTCGCTATTTTGCTCGCGATCGATCGTGCTGGTTTCCGCGTAATCGGCAGAACCGATTTTTCTACTCCTTAAATTTTGCGCTCGATGTTCCGTTTCGTTGGTCTCCGGTAGATACATAACGTGACCGCCAGGCACAAGATACGAAAAAGACGGAGGCTTCAGGATAACTGGAAAATCATTTTCTTTGACTTTGGCGTCGCGATCGATCGCCTGATCGATTCGCGAGTCTCGTTCGTCGTCTACGTCCTCTGTCAAATCATCATCCATGCCATTATCGCCGTCGTTGTTGTCTTCGTCGTCGTCGTCGTCGTCGACGTCGTCGTCGTTGTCGTCGTCGTCGCTATCGCGCGAACGTCGAACGCGTCGAGCGACGCGATCTCGATACGGAAACGGCTGCCAAATCGAGGGCGAAATCCGCGCCGCTTCGATGCGGCCGCGATTGTGCTGCAACGAGGTTGGCGCGCTGGTCGATAACAACCAGTTATCGTCGAGAACGTCGCGAGTACACTTTCTTTGATGGTCGTGCGAACCTATACCGAAAGCTCCCGAAACCGATCTCTTCAGCTTCTGAAGCGAATTGAACGCAGATGCCTCCCTGGCCTTGGTTTCCGGAGCGCAGAGACACGTCGTCGTCCTGGTTTCGTCTCTGGGCAACGAAAGGGAGAAGACGTGAGCTCGCGGAGAATGATATTTCAGCGGAGTGGACAAAGGCGGCGGCGAGTCGACGCCGGCGTCGCTGCTCGACTCCTCTCCCAAATCCTGTTGCGGCGTCCAAGTCGGCCTCGTCACGGTCGTCTTCATCCTGTTGATCGTACTGACGTCGAAGGAGTCTTCGTTGCCGGCCCCGGCATCCCCCGATATCCCGGAATCTCCGGACTTGTCGTGCCAACTGCGGGGTCCCAAAGACAGTGGGAAAGGTGGTGGTGGCCTCGAGAGCCGCTCTATTCGCTCCTCGAACAGCACCTGAAAGAGAAACGAACGCTCGACGACATTCGCGATTTCAGCCGGAATCGAGCCGGACCGAAACGGGGAAGGTGACGATCGATCAACGAACAAGAACATTACGACTACGAACCGGGATTTCTTCGCTGGCGGTGCTCATACTCGGGCCCGGTGTTTCCAATGTCGAAAGCAATCTCCACGCAGCCGACGGCGAAAATCGCGGAATTTCCAACTGCTTCTTCGGCAAGGTGGGACGCAGCTTCAGCGAGATATTTTCCACCACGCTTCTTTCCTGAAAATGTTCCGCCGGTTGGTTCGTGAAACGAACGAGAAGAAAGATCGACCACTCACGTTATCGTCCGTGTGATCAGTCGCATCCGCGACGAAGGAAGGTCGGCCGTCTGCTTGATCGCGATTCGGAAACTTCACCTCGGACTCGAACTTTCCCTCGTTATCTTGGTCCTGGTTGGCTCGAGACTCTGCAGCCGAACCCTCGTTCATGCCGAAGTAAAAGGTCTTTGGCGTCGTCGAGGCAAATCTAACGAGCAACGAAGACAGCTATAAGTTATCGCGTACGTTATCGAAAGAGGAAACGAGCGGCGGTTGGAACCGTGGACGAGTCGCGAAAAGCAACTTACGATTGATTCTGTTCTCGATCCTCTGATCGTTCGTTCGAGGCGGAGTTGCCCGTTTCTCCGACGTACTCGTTGCCTAGCGATCGCGCTTCGGATCTCTCAGCTGTCGCGACGGTTTGATCGGGCGGTTGTTTCGCCGAAACGATCTTCGACCGACGGTCGTCGTCTCGTCTGCTGCCAGGATCCGAGTTCTGCTGCTGATGCTGCCACGGTCGCCCCTCAGTCGACTTGGGACTGTTGACAACGTCAACCGAGTCGTTCACTGACCGATCCCTCGATGCCGGACTTTCGTAGGTTCGTCGACGTCGGTTCGATTTAGCGATCGCATCGCGGTCGACGCCTCCCTCTGTTTCGCGATTGCCCGTTTCCATAACGTTGACTGAATCCGAGGATCGACCACGTTCCTTACCGTCGCCGCGATTCTCTCGCCCATCTTCGATCTCGTTACGTCGACGACTCGATCGTTGATCGACAAGGCCGATCGTTTCCGTGTCGAAACGGTCGCCCCGACGGTCGTGCGTGGGTTCGTCGAACGCCGTTCCGCTCGAATCTAACTTGTCACGGACTCGTTTAGCCACTCGAATCAACTCCGCTTGAAACTCTGGGCTGCTGATGCTTCTTTGAAGCGTGTTCTTTCCGTGATCGGACAGCCTAGGACGATGGTGGCGATGTTCGTCGACGCTCGGACGATCGCGATCGTGGCGGTTAACAGACGCTGCATCCGCAACGACCTCGTCGTTGTCGGAATGCTGGGTCGTGCGAGAAGGACGTGGGGCGCCGTTCCAATGGTTGGACGCGTCGCGTTGCGCGGGTCGCGATCGTTCGCGATCACAGTCGGACGACGGTGACAGCTGCCAGGTGATTTGGGCCTTTTTCGATTCGGCGCGAGTTTTAAAGAGGCGGGACCTCCGCGGAGGCGGTTGAACTTGAGAACGATGGTGATTGTGTTCGAATTGATGAGCATGAGAATGAGGATGAGGATGGGAATGGAAATGCGCATGCGGATAGAAGCGGGAGTCGACATCTCGCGAGGAGTCTCCGTGGAGACTAGGAGAGGCGGGGGATGCCGGTGGAGCAGGAGCTTTGTACTTTTTCCTAGGTTTGTACGCGCTTTCGAGTCGATCTTTGGATTCCTTGCCGTAGCGGTAACAGCTGGACGATGGCGGAATGGCCTCTTGCCTGTCGATCGAGGTGCTCGATAGATCGGAGCGGCCCGCAGTCGCAGGGTAGACCAGATCTGGAGAACAGCGAAGATCAGGCTCGCTGCCGAACTTCTTCAGATTACCGGTACCGGTGTTCGCGTCTGGCCGACTCGAGTCGGCTCGATAGCGACAGCAGTGCCGATCGATCCTTCTCGAACAGGGTTGCACGAGGTTCGATGCGGAACCGCTTCTCTCTCGAAACGAAGGCTCGTTGGTACGCTGCAACGGAAAAACGGTCAAGACAATGACGCGTGATTTTCTAGGCCGCGTTCGTTTTCTACCAATTAACGACGAGCTTCACCTTGGCGAGATCGCGAGACGACGCGAACGTCGGTGCTCTGCGACCGCTGATCGTTCCACCATTCTGTATGATACTTCCGTTGTCGGTGGCGCGTAACCTCTGATTCGGTGGCTCGGGGAGGACCTTGCGCGCAGCGGTTGGCTGCGACCGATGTCTCGTTAATTCCCGAGGGAAGGACTGAGACCAACCCCGATTTGCTCCATCCGGCACGGTCAGCCCGTTCGAACACACGGACGCAGCTTGCTGATCTCGAGAACTGCTCCCATTGTTGCCCATCTCGACGACCCTGCGGCGTCCTCGCTGCAGCTACGAGAACCGCGACCGATCCTCCATCGTCCGTGCATCCGGCGCTTCCTGAAATTCTTTGTAATTTCATCATTCTCGCTTTCTTCCGCCTCGTCTGCCTTTTCTCTTTCCATCCTTTCTCGCTTTCGACTCATACTTCGTTCTACATGGCATGTCGTTGCTCGAGCCAACGAAACGCTTCTCGTTCGTGCAGACGAATCGAGCGAACCGAAGAGATGACCAACCGTGCTCGATACCAGCGATAACGGTTTTGCCTAACGGGTTCGAATTAGTGCAAGAGTCTCGATAAATCGACGACCGGCAGGAGAGACTGCGTGCGCGTTGCTCGTCTTCCTCGAAAAATCGACTAACTCGATCTCGACCAATCGCACCACGGTCGAATAGACGCGACGATAAAGACGACCACGGCTAGTAAATTTACACGCCTACTGTTTTTCCGCTAAACGGGTATTCGATCTTTCGAGCAGCCTTCCCGACGTTGTTGCGTAAAAGCGAGGAGAAAGCTGTGCCGCGAGGCATCCTCGTCGTCGTCATCTTTGCCGTAACGCTTCCTCGACCTTCGGCTGGTCGTTCGTCTATCGCCGGGGCGATTGCCGCGAATGGCCCAATTAGTCCGGTCGGTAGTGATCGGAAAATCGGATGAGAGCGTTCCTGCATCTATGTGTGTGTCGGAGGTGAAGAAGAAGACAGAGAGAGAGAGAGAGAGAGAGAGAGAGAGAGAGAGAGAGAGAGAGAGATTGAAGCACGCGGCAGATGAAATCGGATCGAGGTCGCGGTCCACGTGTGAAAAAGAGAGTCTTCCAGGACAAGTTCGATCCGGTATATCCGGTGAGAGCGGACAAGCAATAACTGCCAGCCTGTTCCCATCTTGCGCATTCTCTCTTTGCTTTCGAAGTCGAGAACGCGTTTCATGACCGAAATTCGATCGACGAGGACGTAAACGGAAGAATCCGCGGAAGGAATCCGAAAGTTGATAAACCAGTCCGGAGAAGGGGAAGACGGGAGAATGCAGTCAGTTGCCGCGGTAGGACGAAACACGAATCGATGTCGACGTCGCGTTGCACTCGTGGCCTATTCCTAACCGAATCAACGCAACGGAACAAGCGGAGGAAGAAAAGGAGAAAAACGACGGGAAGGCAAGCGGAAAAGAAGGAGAGAAGCGATCGTTTCGACTCTGACACGGCAAAGTCTAGCGTGCAGCGGGCACAGCGCGGCGATTAGTCGTGGATCGTTGGCTCGCTTCACGGGACGTGAGTCGTTGGCCGAATAGTTGCATGATCCCAGGCTCTAGACCGATGTTGCGCATCGGACCTTCGCCTCGATTTCTCTCGTAACGGTTCGAATGCCGTATGTATTACGCGGCACCGTAATAGATAGTACGATTTCCGTATTTGCTCGTACGTGCCGCTTCCTCTTCCGTCGTTTCGCGGCAAAATTTCTTACGACGACCGTTGCTCGTCGTCCGTTTTCGTCACTTCGTGCTCGCTCATCGGGCGCTGGCGTTAGAGTCGTATGACGGGAACGATCGGGAAAAACGACGAGCGACGAAAAGAAATACACAGAGGACAAAGAGAAGGGAAAGCAAAAGCGCCGAACGCTATCCGGGAACGAAGGCGAGTTCCACGGAAGGAGAGCGAACGAAACGCATAACCGGTTATCGTTTAACCGCCCGATCGTTGTGGGTCTTGCCATTTGCTCTTTCGTTCCACGTTTCTAGTTCGGAGTTGCGTTCCCGCGCAAAAATCCCTTAGGCCAGGCATATGCCCGACCGGATCGTTTGACGGATCAAACGCGAGTGGCGAACGACGACGACGAGTACGGGAGATCGTTTGGCGCGAGGGAAAAGAAGAGAAGGGCTAAGGTTTGGTCTCAGCGGGAAGTTTGCAGGCAGAGGGAGAGAAGAAAAAGTAGGAAGAGGACGGGGTGAGGGGGTCGGAGAAAGATAGAAGAGAACGGCAGGATATCGAGAACGAGTACGGATGGGTTTTATTCGCGAGGCATCTGGGTCAGTCAGAGTCGCACAAGTGCACTGTGCCGCACCTATTCCGTTCGCCGCACCTGTGCGCATGCGTGTTGGCTAGCAGGAGCATAAAATCTCGGTGGATCGGCGATTCGATCGAACGAACGAGCCGAACGAAACCAGAAAAGAAAGAACGCCGCAAAAGCGAAAAAAAAAAAAAAAACACGGCATCGTTCGGAATTATTTTCTCAACGTCGTTTCCCAGGAATTTTGGTATGCGGAAGGAAAGCTACGTAGCAAGGTTCGCAGAGCGATTGAGCGAAAGGCGGAGAAAAGAGAAGGGAGGGAACAACGTGTGTGCGTTATCTGTACGATGGTGTTGGTGGTGGCAGCCGTCGAGCGATGTGTACCGGTAAAGAGAGAGCTAAGTATATGTATGGTTACACGCCGGTTAATAAAAGAGAGAAGGAAGAAGGAGGGAGAAGGCAGAGTATCGATGCGAGAATGAAAGAGAGCACGGAACATTTCGGACACGAAGCAGAGATAGATGCGATCGGTAATCGAGGGAACGGCGCGGCCGATTCGATGTTCGGAGTTTGCTGAATATTCGGCGCCCGGGGAGGCCCTTCGATCGAAGTGATCACTCTCCCGAACCACCAATCTACTTCCGAGCATTTCTTTCACGCGCGGCGCGAGTCTACTAATAAGCACATAATATACAAGCGATATACAGCTATTTTGTCTTTTTGCCTTTCTTAGCTAAGACATAACTCGCTGTTTGCCCTCGTGGTCACCACCACAGCCTTGTAATCGCTCTTGCCATCGTAATCGTCGTCGTACCTATCGTTATTCTCTCGTCAACTTTCGACTACTGACCTCGTTCGAACCACGATTCTCTCTGTTATTGCTGCGCGCGGTACTTTGACTGCTGTCGCATTACCGGGAAACTAGCATCGAAAATCCAGGTCAATCGCGCGCCCGCCCATACGTGCGATTCTTTCGTGAGATGAAGCGTTCGTTGCGAAACTTCCTGCGCGCGTTGCGTGGACCCACGATTCCTCGCAAGTAAATATATACGTGGAGTCGGTCAAGTTTCGCCATACTTTTCTTTCCCGAACAGATATCGTCCGCGAACGGGATTCTACGTATCGACTTTAATCAAAATAGAGCTGCTGCGAGTGCCACTTATAACGGATAATCCACCGACTGACGAAGAATGGCATGGCCAGCCGCGATAATTCAACGAGGATTGTAACGTCCTCGACGCTGAAGGGCAAATGGCAAGAACCAGCGAGAAGTGAAAGCTGTGTTTGCGCAAAGAAGAAACAACGATGCGTTCAAGATCCGAATGATTTTATTTGATATTCCGGCGCAGCTCTTTTAAAGATATCTCCTTCATCGAAGGAGAAGAAAGGAAAGAAGAAAAAGGAGGGGCTCCGTTAGCAATGAGCCTGCCAACGATGTTGATCGAGGAAAGAAGACGGTGTGAAATTGTGCGTCTAGTCGAACGGAATCGAAAGAAACGAAACGGATGGGAAGCGAAATGAAACGAAGCGAAACGAACCGTAATCATCCGCGCATTGAAGAAACTACGAGTGTAAGAAGAGAAAGGACGGAAGATCCGACAGTCCTCCGTGCGAGAAGTGAACCGCTTTTCTCAAGGAAGCGAGAAGAGTAACACGACCGTCGCTTTACGACTCGCGATTCGTTGTTCGTGAGATACTGTCTCGTTAATTGGAAACTACCGAGCGAAAGCTTCGTTAATAGGCAACAAATGAAAACTACGCGTATACACAAAATAGGCAAGTATATGCTTGCATACGATTCGATGCAGCTGCGGCTGCGCGAACAAACTTGACATCGTATAGGGCGCGCGCAAACCAAATTTCCTTCTTCGAAACTTTCCTACGCGCTGATCGAGCGTTTCAGCGCGCGGCTTTCTCGTTCGCAAAACACGCGAGAAAATGCCGTCGATTAACCTTGGATAGCTCTGTATCGTATTATCCTTAAGTAGCACCACGTCCGAACCTGAACTACTATCGTTGCATGCGACACCGCGATAAAGTGAACCGGTAAGTAAAAATCAAACGGCGAAACGTCCCCAGCGAAGCGGATCGATATTCTAGCTCGACTTGCACGCGTTTTAATCGCGTTTAGGCTGTAACCTAAGCGGAAATTCAAACCAGAATGGCAAGGGCGAAAAACGACCAACGCGCATTTGCAATCCCTCTCACCTTCGTCGTGGAACAAAAATTAAACTTCATACCATCCTGCCGAAATGTATGAAACGAAAAATCTTTAATGATTCCTCGTGCTTCGATTTTTTGAAAAAGCTCCGCCGCGGCTATGGATTAAAGAAGAAAGGAGGAAAACGGATACCAGAAAGAGAAAACGTCGCGTTGCAGGAATCGTTAAAGAGTAAACAAAGCTAGAGGCCTCTCGGTAGAGGCGCATCGAGCGGGAAGCACCTAACGGGGCAACGTCACGGCGCGTTAATCTTCTTCCGATTTCGTCTATTCTTCCCGTATTTCTCTCGTCTTTCGCGACAACAACCGACCGCGATCGTACGGATTCTTTCCACGATCGACGATTCGAGAATCGTTCGAGAAATCAGACTGTTCTCGCTGTTTGTTCGACCGATGCTAATGTCTCTACCGCTTTCGTTTCGTCGCAATCAACGAAATTACGCGCATTGTATTCGCGAACGGGAACAGGGACACGGTTTTTTCCACGAGTATTGTTCCTGATCTTTGAATCTGCCGTGCGCATTTATCTCCTGAATGATACTCCCACCGAGTTTGTTGGCTATTTCGAATACACGGCCTTTTAAAATTTCTGTTGCGTCGCGTCGCGCGAAAGGTCTGTGCGTTCGAAAGGAGGCCATCGATTCTTAAGCAGTCGGGATACAAATTCGTACAATGTTCGTTTTTTTAACCGATTTCGAAATAATCTCATGGTTGCTGCCCTTTAAAGTCCTGTCATCGTACGAGAAACTGGAAGCAACACACACCTACTCGTTGATATAGAAACTGAAAATTTATCGATCCTATGATCGCGATAAATACACGTTTTTCCACCATTTCCTCCGTGTTATTACATTTACATGTGCATATATACTTGCCTTAATTAGAGTTAGCGGTAGCGTGGAATAAACAGCAAATAACACGTAAAAGTCGAATTGTACGGTATTATTCACTGTCGCGAGTATTTCCGTGCGGTACGACTTCTCTCTTCCTAGAGATCGACTGTTACCGTACGCTGTAGCACACGCGCAATTCCCCCGACGACGAGTTAAATTTCAAATGTCGAATTCGCGAGACCGTAATCGTATACTTTCGGTATGCGAACGTCTGCCACGGGATTAAGCGTGGCAATAGAAAAGGATTACGGATAGACGAAAATCGGCTGACGAGAAAGCGAATGAGAAAGTAGGTATGGCAGCAGGAAGAACAAGATATAGACTAAGGATGAGAGAAGGTTCAAAGTGAGGGAGAAGAGGGAAAATAGTTGCAAAAATGGAAAAAGAGGGAAAAGAGAAAGGAGGAGAGAAGAGAAAAGAGGAAGGAGAAAACAAAGAGCGAAATCGTCGAACTGCACGGTGCGTTTAGATGGTAGGACGACTCAAAAGAGAGTGCGATCCGCGCGGTCCTTATCCTCGAACGCGACGCGAAATCGGAACTGAGCGACGGTGGCGGCGGCGACGGCGGCCCTCGAATCCCCACCCCTGTGAACACTGGTTAAAACCGTTCTCCTACCATCGCTCGTCTTTCATCTATCTACCAACCTGCCTACTATCTCTCCATCCTTTTCACCTAACCATGTAACGCATAGCATTGTCCCTTCCCCTACCTATCTCTCATCCTTGCCGCATTCCTTTCAACGTATTCCTTCTATACGAGTGTGTCATGCGACGTTTCTTCTAAAGTTCCAACTATTAGACGTAGCTGTTCAACATTTCGCCACCTTTTTTGCGTTAAACGTTTGAATGGCGGTGTATTCCTCCCCTTTCTTCCTTTTATGATCCTTCATATCAACACCTCGTGTCTTTACGCACGCCAAGTTCACACAAATCGAACGCAAATCGAATATTCACAACTAAATCCTTATTCCTGTCTCGTAATAGCAACTATTTGCTTTAGGAAGTACATACTTGCTATCAAGAATAGACACGATCGTTGACAATGCGTTACTGTGCGCAAGTATAATTTAATCTATGAATCTATTACATTAACCGATAAGCTACTCGTTTGCTTAGTACTATGTACAAATATTTGAAAGGTAAATAAAATTATTTTTGAGGGGGCCAAGTCCACTGATGCGGTGGAGCTTTTTCCATCAAGCTTTCCCATGGCTTGTCCTCGAGCATTTGCTGTACCAAGTTCAATTCGTTCTTCGCGTGAATTATTAGTTCCTCGACTTGTCCCTGGTTTATCTTTTCCTCTATAGCAGGAACGCTTTCATTCTGCAACGTCAGATATGCACATATTATATTGGTAGTTCGATTCGAAATAAAAATATCCCACAAATATTGTTTTCATATAATCTAGTATCGTATTTAAGAATCGTTAAGTGAGAAATAACCTGTAATATAATATCGGTCCTTTCCTTAACCAAACTTTCGACAGATTTCCTGTAAGTGTAGTCTTGTGGCAACTGATTCGCGAGTCGTAAAATTCTTTCGTACAATATACGAAGTTCCACACGAGGATTCGAAGATACGGCGAGTCCAGTTAAGTTTGTCGACTATGAATAAAAAGATATTGTTATTGAACAAAACATGAAAAAAGGTTTGGGATGTTTATTATAACCATACCGTTACGTTATTGGTATGGTTATGTTTTGAACGAAATAACGGAATCATTTCGAGATATTATCCAATTATTTTAGCAAGTTACTAATTATATTAAGTTATACACAGATACGTTACCTTTTTCAACAATCCTGACATGATCGTACATGTACAACCTATTTCTCTGACATAAAAACCAATTATGCGATCAACTTCCGATTCGACTCAACCTCTAAATTATACGATACGACATACTTTCTGTAGTGGTAACACTGCATCGCTACAACATCGCTATCTCGACGATAAATTGTCAACTACGCTTGGCATGTTCAAATTAAAAAATCATGCAATTCCTAAATATCGTTTATCTCCCTTTCATCTTTATCTTAATCGAATCATTCCCTGTTAATTTTGTTCACTTTTGCGTTAACCTTCCAACAGAATTTTCTCGTTATTTCGTTAATGGACAAAATTATGAAATTGAAGATCAAATGACGTTTATTCGAATAACGTAATTCGATCTCCTTTTTTTACCATGATGTATGCTTATATGTGTACTATATAAACGAAAAGGACGGGAAACATCTAGAACAAGAATCGCTTTAAAGATTAAAGACTAAAGTCCATTTATTTTATGTTTTCACGAATAAACATGTTTATCGATTAGATTTAGCGACACGTTCGAGTTCGTCTTTCTTTTTAATCGCGTAAGAATTAGACGAACCTTTGGCAGCATTGATAAGTTCATCCGCCAAACATTCGGCAATCGTCTTAATATTACGGAATGCGGCTTCCCTAGCACCAGTACATAATAACCAAATGGCCTGATTTACTCGTCGTAGCGGCGAAACATCCACCGCTTGTCTTCTGACCGTACCCGCACGACCAATACGCGTGGAATCTTCTCGTGGTCCTGAATTAATGATAGCCGTCACAAGAACCTTTGTACAAACGTAATAAACGTAAAGATAAACGTGTGCAAACGCATTTTCATTCTAATTTTACTTATTTGCATACATATGTACATACATAAAATAGAATGACCATAATTAGTTACAAAAAAAATGACTATAATATATGCATTACCTGTAAAGGATTATCACCCGTTAGCAGGTGAATTATTTCAAAGGCATGTTTTACAATTCTAACTGCCATTAACTTTTTGCCATTATTCCTTCCGTGCATCATTAAAGAATTTGTAAGACGTTCAACTATGGGACATTGAGCTTTTCGAAATCGTTTTGCAGCATAACGTCCAGCAGAATGTGGTAAATATTTCGCATTTTTTTCTTTCACAGCAATATAATCTTGTAATGACATATCATTCACCTGCACATCGTCGCAATTCCAACGACCAAATAATTTAATTTCTGGCAGTTCAGCAGAAAGTGCCACTGGCAAAGCTGTAGTGGTAGGGACCACTATATCATCATATGTTTCCATGTCAGCCATGACTTACTGTAAAATGAAAGTTATCATTAAAAATCCCTTATATATGTGTTATTTATATAAATTGTATATTAATAACGCAAAATCATAGATCGCCTTATGCGGTAAATTTTTAGCACTATGTACACAAATCACAGAGAGAATATATTCATTCTACGAAAAGAATATAAAAAATTGGAAATTTGAAAAATACTCCATTTAACAAATTCAAATATTGCAAACAGTATTTATCCTCGTTAAATGTCAATCAACGCGATACATTGATAGAAATGAGGAAAAATACAAAGAAAACAAAAAAAAAAGAGAATGAAATATGTATAAACATCGCTTAGTTCTATATCTAGTAAAGTTTGACAGAAATTGTAACAACGCAGAGTAGTTGAAACGATACAGACGTTCAACGCAATTTCTTTGAAATTGAATGTTTCCAACGTCCTCTCATTGTTATCTATAAAACACCACAACTTTGTTGATATAAAAACTTGTATACGAATAACACGAAGCCATGTGGCCATGTGGTCGCGTGTACGAATCGAAACATATTTAGCTGGTAAATAGTAGAACGTATTATATGTTTTTAATCACCGACTATTGTTTTTACGTTGCCAATATAACGATATCACTTTTTTCAACACACCTGAACAGGTAAAATTATCGAATCTTCAAATCCCTTACCATCAAACTTCGTTCACGTCTTCTTTGGACTAAGAGTGAACAGGAAAAGGCCATGACACTAGTGGCGCTTCGACCAGTGACTGCCGGATTTCAAATACCCTAGTCAACTTCAACATAAAACATGGCAATCTTTAATTTCCATATCATATGTATTTATAATATAATATGGACTGTTTTCACGAATAATTAATTTCCATTGCTCTTCGATCGATTAATTTTTTGTTGTAGCGACGAAGCATGACAAGTTTTCAATATTACAGTCGTTAATTTGACTACTAAGTGTTTACAGCAGTACTGGTAAACGCACAAGCAGAGACGATTGGTTCGTGAGTTGCCATTTTGAGCATGTATTTATGAGTAATTCTACTTAAATTACATATTATCAGTGAATTTTCGTGATATTCTATTCAGTTGTCATAATTGTTTAAAAGTGCAGATGTGAAACAGTTCGATATTAGTGTACGATCAAGTGTTTAGTTTCATGTTTGGGGTTAGTACCGGTTACCGCGAGTAAACCGGTACATGTCGAACAGATAAGTTCGCATCAACTACGAAAGATGTCACTACTAAAAAATCTGGAACAACTTCCGGTCTTTAGAAGGAAACGGTAAGTGTTATTTGTATTTTTATATTTGTTTCTAATTTACCTTTGGACATGGTACTACGCATCGGCAGTAAATGAATTTCATCTCCCCAAGTATTATGTATATCAGATAAATGTATTGCGCGACTTATCCATGTCCTTACAAAGTATGCAGTTACTCAGGTAGTAAGATATACGACATTGTACTTGTGAAAACAAGCAATTAATGTATCAGAGAGAGAGAGAGAGAGAGAGAGAGGGAGCGAGAATAAAGGTGGCGAGCGGTGAGAACCGCTAAGTACGAAAATTTAAATATTATATCAATTATTTTATATATTACAAGAATATTGTGTCCTTTACAATTCGATAAAAGTATTCGTAAAGATAGTTACAGTTTTACATTTGAGTGATGAAGGAATTGGTTTGGTAGAGGAAATAAGTATCGCAAATAATTTGCAATATCATGTTAATAACAATATCAATATTACAGTAAAGCAAAATAAAAGGAAAGAAACAAGAATGAGAACATATCGTTGTCGAATAGTTGAATTTATCAGCACGATTTAAGAATAAATTCGTAATGGAAGTTAGGTTTCTGAATCCGTTTATTTTAACATTTGACCTGGCTTTAAAGCCATTCTTCTGTCATTAAGGAAAGTTTCCGTTATCAGCGAAAGGTATTCGTTCGTTAAAGCAGTTATTAATATACAGTTCATAGGATAAATTCGAAATCGAGGGACTATCAACAATAGGTCAGAATGACGTGGAATTTAGCTCGGTTTGGATCTGCATCTAATTCAGCTGGTGTTTTTCTTTCAATGGAAGCAACTCGGTGAAAAGTAGAAGGGCGCCGATAACCGAATCGTGGGAGGGTTCGAACATGGGGTGTATCCTAGCAACTTACCGAACCGCTAGAGGGTAGTCGTTCAGTGACGTAGCTACAGATTTCCTACCTGCTGTATCGACCATTTTATAGATATTCTGTAATTGTTCTTCACTTTCTCCATGTACAGAATAGATCGTCTATTCGTTGGCAACGTTAACCTTTCGCTTACCGATATCTTTTATTGCCATAACAAATTCGTGCCATAAAATGTACTAATATAATACACAGAATGACGAAGGGCAGCGGAGGGAGCTTTAATTTTGCTTTCAAGCGTGTATGTGTATGCGCATGCGTACACAGTACGCACTTGTGTACATTCATTAGCATTGTATGAAATGTTCCGTGAAGGAAGAGAAGGGATCAGGTAAAGCTGTAAATGCATCTCACAAAGAGGAACAAAATTTATTAAGGGACAAGGGTATATGGAATGTTGGAAAAGAATAAAAGTAGAAGAAAATATGCCAAGTACAGTTGTACCACCATTTCGTCCGATGTAGTTGTATGACGAATCAGATGGTTTATGTCTCTACTCTCTGCAGACTCGATAGCACAGTTTCTATAACGATTCGATGAGGTAATTTGTTCTAAAGCAAGAATTACGGAGCAACTTGTCAATCGATTCATTGAGTAAGGACGTGTGAAAATTTCCATAATTTCGAGTAATTATACCGTAAGTGTAACAAACTAAAGAATCAGAAAAAATGTACATAAATATGCTTGGTATTATAAAAGTATTGTAAAACTATTCTGCATATCGTCATCGAGAACAATTCATTGAGACATAACGAACAATGTCGGATATAAGTACAGGTTACAATAGAAAGAAAAGGAGGAACGATAAGGATTTAATTAGAAGACGGGTAATACTATGAAGGATGAAATGGCGTGTAGAGAGAGAAGGAAAAAAGGGTCGCGGAGGATAAGAAAGGAAGGATAAGAAGATTCTTACCTGGAATTTCGTGTACAAAAGAAAAAAGTTAAGTACGTTACGGACATTTGTATAGAGCAATTAGTATTTACAAGGCGGATAGACGAGGTAGAAACTAAATTTCGAATCTAGGAGGAATTTAACTGGTGTAACGGCAATGGAACTACGAAATCGGTGTGTGAAGTAGATGGAAGATACGAGCACAAAGGACGCACGAGGGGGTGAGAAAGATGAGTGAAAGAGAACCGTACGCGCGAGGGGGTTGACAAGATCACATGCTGCGAATACTCTTCTCGCGTAGTACTGTCCCCTATCTTTTTCTCCCCTAGTTCTCCCCTCTCTTTCTTCTATGCTTCATACTCCACGCTCCCTTTTCCTTTGCATTCCCCTTGCCTATTACCTTTCGTTCGCGCGTCCTTTCTCCCATCCACTTCTCTGCACACGCATCCACTGTCAGTCCTGTCCGATCTGCTCTCCGACGTTTCAACCAGGCTTCTGCTTCTGCTTCTGCAACACCCTACTCACACCCAACTTGCATCGAATCTCCTCTACACCAAGCAAATTGTAATTTCAGGTCCTATCGTGTTTATACACGATTTTAAGTATTTGTTGTAAAAATGAGTAATTGATATTAATTTGGATATTAACAAAATTAACCAGTAATTCAATTAGGGAATGCGTTATATTCGAAACAGTTGGTCTCGATATTTTTTATCATGTCGAAATAGATCTCGAGAAAAAAAAAGATTCTTATCAACGTCTTTTATAGTTCAACGATTGTGGAAAATACTGAAAAGAGACTGGAGAACGAGACAGATGGAAAAGGTTATTAAACGAATGTTGAAGTTGGTATAAGACAGCGATGACACTCCGCTCCTAGTTAATGTCGTAGAAAGTAAAAAGAAAAGAAACGTACAAGAGTAAGATAAGTGTAGCTTTGGTAATGGTTCAACGAAAGCCGAACGCGATGTAACCAAATCAACGCAACGTCGAATTGGGTCGAATCAAATCGAGTTTACGAGAGACTAAATTTTTCGAATGAAAACGATCGCATCGAGAAATTCTACATTATAGCATCCGCGAGGATCGACAAGGCCACGCCCATCCGGATATCGATTCGTTGACAACGTTGCTTTTCGCTCGTGGTTCGGACATACCAAACTTGGGACAGTGAACATTGTCATCCCTTCTAATTCTCCTCTTTTCATTTTTTTCTATTTTACTTCAAACCGCTATCCTCGTGTCGTAAAGATTTCTTGCGAATCGATTGTGGAAAAAGGCAAGAAGAATGAGGGGACGAGACCGGAAAAAAAAATATCGAGCTAAGATCTACATTGGGAATTCTCTGAGAAAATTTGTCTTACTTCGTGCAAGCTTCGATCTTTGAAAAAAAAATTGTTTTACGCAAAAGCATTTCATAAGTCATCATTCACCACCGTTGCGATGTTGATATTGGTTTCGCTTATCGAAAGTAGCAATGTCACTGTGTTTCAAACGTTTCTTCTGTATCGAATACAAATATGTAACAACGAAATAAATCTTATTTTATGAAGTTTACGTAAACATAATTTTGTTCGATATATGACGATTTCTTCGTTTCGTTGTGTGGCATTCAATCATTGACGTTTTTTACGAAGGGCTAACTGTTGAGAAATTGTATACGAAAGAGGGGGAAGAGAAAGGGGAGAGAAAGGGATTGAACACGAGGAGAGAAACACAATCAAGGCGTAAAATTTTTATCTCAATTCCTTGGAAGCTTAATGAAAACTTTTACCTATAAAGATATTATCATCTGTTATTATTGTTGCGATACTTTGTTTCTTCTGAGAGAAATTAACCTGTAAATACTGTAAGCATGGATATATATATATACATATATATATCTGGAATGAACAGGATCGGTATATCGTAAAAAAGAGGCATTGAGATTTACCCCACAGCTCGTTTCTACCGTATTTATTACTGCTTCAAACACAATAAGTAAATATACGTAGATATATTATTTACCGTGATGTAGTTAAAAGATCACCGATCGTTTTGAGAGTTTGAACAAATTATGTTGTAAATTTTTGTATTTGCAACGGTGCTTGGAGATATCATCACATTTTAATAACGCTATGCATAATACAATCGAAATAGGAACTAGAAGTAGCTTTCTTTTTTCTTTCCTTTTAATCGATCAAATCGGGCTACAATTAGATGTATGTAACTGTCACGTAAATGATTCAAGACTCGAAATGTTTCAAACGTGGGTATAACGAGATTGAAAGAATAGCAAAAAGAAAAATAAAATAAGGATGGATTTTCGTGAACAGCGTAATTACTCATAGAAGAATAATACTGCGAAATGAATTTTGGTGGTAGATTTGTCTGACAGCTTGAAAAGGTCAAGTTCCTTTAAAGCTATCATTAATGGAACTGCTACGTCCGTTTACTCTTAGCCACGATCCACGTCGTACGGTTCATTATGGGAACTAAGAATCGTCGACGAGAAAGAGATGGTACTCGAGAAGAACCAACCGAATGAGCGAACTTGAGTATGCACTATGCACGTGTGTGTGGATATATAGAAGGGGGGGAGCAGAAAAAGCAAAGTGACGTGGTGTCGATGCTGAGTGGGGAAGTTCTGACAAGGAGAGACAATAGGGAAGAAAGAAGAGCAATGGAGCAATGGAGAGAAACAAAATGTTCTGTACCAGCTATAGATGGGGTCTTGAAGAACATATATTACGAAACTGTCAAGGATCAAAGTCAATGCATATATAAGTTGATTCAATCGGTTTATAACGCATACGTTATATTAAGTATCGTATAAATATCAATAACGAACATGTACTTAAAAAAAAGGGAAGGAAACAGTATAATTGTCCTATGAAATTCACGATAAAAATAAAATCTTTCGTAAAACAATTTTTTGGGTGAATGTAGTGGCTGCGTCGAGCAAGTTTGATTCGACTTATCTGAAGTTAAATTTTCCTATCGAGTAATATGTATGAAAGGCTCATGTAAGAAAATACGTTCAGATTATATATAAAAGGAGTACTAAGAAAGGAGAAAGAGAGAGAGAGAGAGAGAGAGAAAGAGATTTTTGTTTCGATGTACATGTATATGTGTATACAGTGCTAACAATCAGGGCTGCTTTTGACGAGGAAAACCAGGAGAAGATGGTGAAGAGGAGGAATAGGAGGTGAAGGAAGAGGAGGAGGAGGGTATCTAGCTCCTTCGGGCTCCTTCGTGTTCCTTCGTACTTCTCCACGCTCCTTCGGCTTCTTTTCTTCTTTCCGGGTTTTGCCACGCTCACCGTGACACCACACGGCCTTCGGTAGAAGACGACGGAGGACGCCTGTGCAGAACCCTCGCCCTGCTTCTAACGGTTGGCCAGCGCTGGAAATCAACGACCAGGCGCCCCTTCCCTTATCTTTCATTTTCTTTTTCTTTTCCGTTGCTTTAGTTTCCTTCCTTTCTTCTCTCGACGCATATTCAGATCTGTTTCTATGCAGTTAAAACCCTCGATACATCTTCGAAGTAGAAAAATCTATCTACATTTCTTAATAGTAACTTTTTATGTCCAAGCACCCAGAGCGTCACTTGATTAAGAAAAATAAGAAAATTACGTACGTGACAATGAATAAAATTACAATATAAATAATAAAATACAATATGAATTCAATGGTACAACATAATATTTATCGATGCAATATTAATCGGAAATTACGAAGCCTATATATATAAACATGAAAGATATCTTGCAAATCGATACAATTTTTACCGCAAATGGCACTCGTAAAGTGTAAAACGGAGTGAAACTTTTTAATCTGTTAGAAATTATTTGTACGGTGAGATATGAAAAAAGCATTGGATCCTCGTTCGTGAAGGAAGGGAAGAGGAACCGAAGCGATAGGTACGGTCCTATCCGAAGCTTGCCGATTAGAGTCGAGGATGGCCGATCTTGGTGGAGGCCCGTAGCCATGTGTTGCGGTCTGCCGTGAGTGCTTTCTGACAAGGGAGGTGCGGTGTCTGCGTTTTTTCTTTACTGATCGCAGGCCAGAAAACCGGGATTTTTCGAGTAAACAGAAGAGGTACGTGCAACTACAGTACCTTGGGATATTATCGGTAAGATTCGAAAGTGTTCAAGTGGAGGAAAAATTGGATATTTGGAAAAGAAAGTGTGTATATTTCTCGCGCGGCGTCGGCCGAACGAAACGACGACGACGAAGAAGGAGCTCTGCTTCGTCTCTCAATGTATACACGAGTCTGCGTTCGGTATGTGTGTTTGTTTGTGAGAGTGCGCGATCGAAACGAATATCACCGATCCGGAGCAGTTGAAGACCGGTAGACGTTCACGTACGCAGCCACTGAGAAACACGGAGGCATTGAGTGGAAACGAAGAAAGAGAGAGTGCGCATGATAATCGTATCCTCGATAGCTGCCAGATAAAGACGCATAGGGTGCTGCGTGCAACTTCTCTCTTTTATACGTACACGTATATATACAGGCACACGTATACTAAAACACAAGAGCGTGCGCGCGCGCGCATACACACGCATATATACACGCATACAAACACGTACGACACGCACGCAACTTATGCACGTATTATATTCTTTCGTTCTCGCTCTTATGGGTGCTCTGTTCTTTTCCTTCCTTTCCCTTTTTCATCCTGGTGTTCCTATCTTTCTCGGTAGCTCCGGCTCTCTGTCTGTTCTTGCGTGTGTAGCAGGGTGAGCACGCGAGCAAACGACAAACGAACGAATGCGCACGGGCATGTTCGTTCTGTGTTGGTATTAACATCCCGTTCGTTGTGTTTTGTGTATTCTGTTTGTAGCGAATGTCGTCCAGACGTATCCTAACTATCGCAAGTATGGCTGATTGATCGAACACGACGATGCCAGTTTTGTAATTTTTAGCTACACGGTATCTTTTTGTCTGTTCAGAAGTAGAAGAAGAGGAGGAGAAGGCAGCTATCGAATCTATTGGGGCCTGCGAATGTTGGTCGCGTAAAGGGGACTCGCGTACGATGTACGCGTCCTCGGACTTCGGGAAAGTGCTACGTATGTTCGTTCCTTCGTCGTGTGTACGTGTTTATCGCGTGTGACGAAAAGTAGTGCACGATCGTTATGTGTTAGCCCGAAAGCTAAAGAGGATTTTAATAGGAGAATATAGTAACATCAGTGGAAAAAGGGAAAGAAAGTAGAAAAGGAGATGCAAGGTGAAACAAGTGAGCGAGAGTGAAGGTGGACGGGGCACACGCATCGGTTAGTTAACGTTACTACCGAAAAAGAAGAGGAACGCGCGTAGCGTCGCATGGATAATCGAGTCTGTACACTGTACACTGTACACTGTACACGATGCAAAGTGCGTACAACAGAGAGTATCTATGTGTCTGTGTGAGCGTGCGCGAACGCGACCGCCTGTGTATTTAAACGTATCGAGATCTGGTTGAGTGATTCGTCCCTAGTGTGTTCGCGTTTATGCGTGGGAACGAGGTCGCGAGGTGAATTTTCTACGCGCCACGAGACACTCGACAATACTGGAAAATTAATCATCTTTCTTCGAACTGGATTACCTTTTGGGATACACCACTTTCGATGAATTCGTATGAACGATAACACGAGACAACATCGATGAAACAAAAGAAAAGAAAGAGTGGATTTTTCAAACGATCAACGCGAATTTGTCCAGTCTTCGATACAAGCGCACGATGGTAAGAAGCTTGTATAAGTATTTCCATCGATTTATACAACGTTGTACTTTTCATTCGTACATCATGTTCACATTTTTATCGGGCGCGTATGTATTCACCACTTGCTGATGCGTGATGTGTCGCATTGTGTCGTATCGCTTCGTCTCGTCTCGTCTCGTCTCGTCTCGTCTCGTCTCGTCTCGTCCCGTCTCGTCTCGTCTCGTCTTGTCCCGTGTCGTCCCGTTTCGTCTCGTCGCATCTCGTCTTGTTTCGTCTCGTCTCATGTCGTATGGTATGGTGGCGTGGCATAGCGCGTGTGCGTACTCGCATATATACTTACTTTCGAGTGTGTGCGTCTTGCGTGGAGTTGTTGCAAGCCAGAGCAAAGCCGGTACGCGACATATACATACAACATACATACATACATACATGTGTGTTACACGCACGCACGTTCTTCAATTTCGAATCGTAGCGGTAGCATTTCTTTGGCTTGTCTTCTTCAGAGTCAGTATCCTGTCGAGTCGGATTCGTGGCTTATTTGTACACACACAATGTACATTTTGACTACTTTTTCGATCGTTTTCAGCGTTTTTTGTATGGTTAGGTGTAAAGTAACGTTTCGCGCAATACTATTATCACATAGCACACGGTGTCATGCAACGATGCGACACGGTGGCTTACGATCGATTACGATCATAATGGACGCGGTCTGGTCTTCGCGTCTTTTTGTCTTGCGTCTTTAATTCGAGAGTTCAGTAGGTCGTCATTACAAGTGGTTCAATTGGTTTCCGAAATTTCACACACATTTTATAAATCCATTTTCTATTTAAGTACAGTTTAATTAACAAAAGATCCTATGTTTCAACGGATCCTGTCCCCTGTATATCAATGTAAAAAATGAAATCTGATCTCGAGATTCGCGTATAAAATACGAAGATAGGGAATAAATTTGTCTTTGATCAATTTTTTGTTACGCAGAAATAGCACATAGGTAAACAAACGGAAGGAAACGAAAAGTTTCGATATTGCGTAAATAGATGTGTTATTGTATCTTTCTAACAAACTTTTGAATAAACGCTGTTAAGTTTGCGATTATTTCATTTTGGCTGAGTAATTTAGGTATTAGTGTAAGCTGCTTGATACGTAAACACAAGTTAAAAGATAAACAATGACCTTGTTTTGTTTTACGTAATAATACGATGAATTTAACGTATATCTTTGTTGCGATATCAAAAACCTAGAGACATTCGTTTTATGAAAGCGAGACGAGTTTGTTCGAAACGATAGTTTTTGTTAAGATTGATCGTTGAGATGGATCGATACGATAACGTACCGTCATAGCGATGTTTTTCATACAAACACCGATCACGGTTTATCCGAGAGTTATCTGTCCCCCATTACACACCGTTTCACTGTTTTATTTTTCGAAGAGTCGTTGAGCTAGCGATTAGAAAGGATGTCATTGAATTCTACCGCATGC
Source organism: Bombus confusus (assembly GCA_014737475.1). Taxonomy (NCBI): domain Eukaryota; kingdom Metazoa; phylum Arthropoda; class Insecta; order Hymenoptera; family Apidae; genus Bombus; species Bombus confusus. Next base: position 104,069 of record JACXIV010000045.1, read on the forward strand.
CACTATATTCTATCTTCTATGATTGTATATGCGCAATATAATACTATATAAAGTATAATTAATTGGCGATCTTTAATGGATAAGTTGCCGTAGCAATTACATACTTCCATTTATCTCGTAACGGCTCTCGCTAACGGGTTCTTGCTAATAGTAACAGTAAGGTTTTCGAGTAAAGCGATGTATGTAATTGCAATTCGTTCATTTGTCCATCATGTGACAGCGTAGAGGGGACAAAGAGAAAGAGAATACTAGGAGTTGAAAAGATTCTTGCAAAGACTACATAATTAGCAATTATCGTCGATAGACATCGTTGTTACAAACCTCGAAGCGTTGCTAATGAGCGAATTAAATCGTCGTTATGAAATAAAAAATCAATGCTCGCAATCGTCCATGTGTCACACGTGTTTTCACGTTTCATTCAATGCGCTTAATTACTTGGTTTAGTTTATTTTTAACTTGTTTATCGTATGCATTTTTTATGACAAACTTGCTCGTCAGTCGCCTTTGCTTACTGGCGAATACGATATAGGTACACATCTGAAACAAGGAGGTAGTGCATTTTATATTTGAATCTATAAATGGTTTTTACAGGATGCATGTTCTATTCGATAAGTTGGAAATGTTCTCTGATTAGCTATTATACGTAACACTGTGCTTTGCACCATTCAATTTTCTCTCTGTTTATTCTGTTTAATTATAACTACCGAATTTACAACAACATCGTGTCATCTGATATTTCGCTGGATATTTTCGCCGTTCGATCTAGATTTCTAATTTTCGCAGATAACGATAAGGACACTCTCCCTCTTTGGAAATAACAAAATATCGCGTTGCTTATAAACGATCGAGAAACAATGACAAGTATAAAGTTCATTTTAATTAGCGAGAAGTATGGTACATTGGTATAATCTTCGGTATTGATTAAACGGCTGACCTTAGACGATGGGTCATCAAACGGCCGTCGTATTCTTAACGATAACCTTTGTTCGAAAAAAATCACTTTTTCTTAATATCGATACGTTATTGCTAATTAAAGCGGTAAAAAGCGGAGCAGAATCGACGCTAAAGGCGGCCATAAGCAAACTTTTGATCAAAACTGTACTGGATGAACTACAGAACGGTATCTGATATAGTATTGTCCCGAAGTGCAAACCGTTCGATCGTTTAAACGCAACGGTATATTAAGAAATTTATATCATGGGACAAAGTACACGTATTCTCGCGTGTTTTCTTTTAGTAGACGCGTTTTTCACAAGCTAAAAAAGCGTAATTGTACGAAAAAACGCTTGGGGTAAAGCAAATTACGGGCAATACTTTCCCAGGGTAGAATGTCGGGTCTACGGGCAAGCACAAAATGGCTGCCAGCAGGAACGATCGACCGTGCGTGCGTGCGAGCAAGCGAGTTAGGAGATGTTGTTTCTTCTCCTTTGCCCCCCTTTCCCATCCTCCGTTTCTTCCTACCTTTATATGTGTATACATATACAAAACGTGTGAGCTCATACACACACACGCACACGCACGCACACACACACACACGGCTTGCATCTCTTCTCGTTTATGCTCGTTTACTACTACTCGTACATATCATCTCCTTGTTTTTCCCTTTAACCATATAATATCTTTTTTAGTTTACAAGATATAGTACCATCCCCTATGCTTCTCGTTTACCTTTGCTCTTTAGCTCCTTCTGGTATCTCTTTAGGTTTCCGATCGGACCGTCCTTTCCTCTCGTACAAATAACACGATAGCGCACATAGAAACGTGGTTTTCTTGTTTGTGCAGTTTTACAGCCGAAGCTATTGGAACGGTATCGCTTTGTATACATTTCGTTCGATTCTTATGCGCAATAATTATGTACATACTTCGTCAGGTTGCGGTGTTGGGTACGTCGAATAGATAAGAATTTGTCATCGGCGCTATTTTCAGTATTGTTTTGAAAGACGGTATATCGACGATAAAGTTATAGGTTCTTGGTTTTCCCCATTCTTGTTTTTCTCGTTCTACGAAATAGAGATCTACGATTAAATTAATAATAAAACGATGAGATAGAATAGATTGGAGTAAACGGAAGGGTTGCAGGAAAGATCGATCGGAAAGATGGAAATAAAGGGAAATGGCGATATGTGTCGTGAAACGGAAGTTGAATCGCATAGCATGGCACGTGCATGTGTATGTCGATGGCAGTGAAACTCGTATGGATATGTTAACGATGCCAGCACAGGGCTGCTTGTGGCTCTCGCAACGTTCCACGATGACCGCATATGTACTAATTACGAAGCGTAACCAGCCAAGTTACAGTATTCACGTCATGTATGTATATTAGCTACATGTATATTGCATATATAGGGACCACATATATATATCAGTTTTTTGGCAGTAGCGTATTTGTGTTACCTATCGCGTTCGTGTCCTTCAAAGCCTTTTAACATTTATTTTACTCATTAATAAGACAAGCGATTCCTAATGCGCTTATCGTTTGTGACGTTTCCCCGTTCAGTTCGTTCCAAGAAAGTTAACGATCGAGCATGATATTTTATATCTATATTTTATTGTATTTATTTATTTCATATATGTAGGGAAACGAATCCCAGTAATGTACTTCAATAATCAGTGTAAAGTACATAAAGAACGCCAGTGCAACAACAAAAAGTAGAAAGAAAAAGTAAGAAACAACGGATGTAAAAGGCATAAGAAGATAAGAGATGATGAGAAAAAAAGGAAGGAAGAAGAGACGTGTCCCGTACGCATTACCTGCAAGATTCTGTAAATGCTTCTGTAAATAATTGGGTATACTGATAAAATCATAGAAAATGTCCAAAGCGTTGTCACATACGTTCGCGACATTGCATATACGGTTAATTGGATCCAATATAGAGAAATTTGAGCAATATCTATGCGCGAGAAATGGTTACGTTGATCATAGAGGCCTTATGGGTGCGTACAAGTTGATTAGTTCCAGGAGCTGAGGATAACAGATGGTTCCATTAATAAGTCTAAAGAGGAAGAGACGGTCTGAAGCAATTCTCACGAGTCACTTCAACTTAAGCTCATTATGTACTTTATTACTCGTACAGAAAATCTAAGAAAACGACGTTGAACGCATTAAGTACAAGGTGCTATTTGTGTTTAGCGTGGTATGGCGACCAAATGATCGCAGAAAAACAAATTATTTTAAAAATAACTGTGCCGCCTCGTTAGCTCGTTGTCGCCCATAACGCGAGAAAAATGGTGAAAACGTTAAAATTTCAATTTTGTTGCAACGGTAAAGGCACAAGTATTCGCTGGCTTTTTTTTTTGCAGGAAAACATAGATACGGTAAATATGGTTAAACAAGACTAACCGACTAAGTGCCAACAGCGATAGTTGCGCAGTTGTTAAATCAAACGATTTGGTTTTTGTGGACGATCGAAAGAATAGTTTCTTTTACCGTCTGCCCCAAATAACGCGAATTACCATCACGAACATCGATTAGCTCGTATCTCTTTTACGAATATTATTTTTATGGGTTTCGACTATTGCGACGATGTTTCGTTATCGGAACGTTTAGAATGTACGCACATACGCGAGCGGTATACAAATATTACACAGAACGATTTTATTTATTGATGTAGACGAGAGGAAGTAATTGCTACGATGAAACGATCAAGGACAGCGGGGAATAGCATTAACGCTTCGTATACAATGAATCATTGGTTATAAACAAATAAGATAATTTCTAGAAAACTTTCTGATCTTTCCGTCGCGTTGATTAATAAATACGCATATCGGTATATCTCGCTGGCTATTTTATATGAAAGAAACGATATTACTCTCGACAGTCTCTTAGCTTATTGGCGTATAAAAAAAGGACTTTATTGAAAGAGAGCGAGGTACATCGTACAAATCGAATTTGATAAAAGCTTTCTACTTTAAACGATTACGATCAAAATTTCGGAACACGTTGTGAAAGTTTGTTATCATCGACTGCTGGCAAACTATTTTGTGTGAATTCGACGATAGGAAATAAGTAATAAATTGAGAATCTTTCTCGGGAGGTAGGACGATCGAAGAACGATTTAGCTTAATCGTTGATTATAGCATGTCTGTAGCGACGTGCAAGGAGAACGGAAAAGGAAAGAGATAAGAAGAAAGCGATAAAAGATTGGCGTTTTTCCAAAGGCGTTTTCACTAGCAACGGTGCGGTATGGTCGACGATATTGGCGATTTTTTGGAAACGAGTAAGTCATTTGTAAAATGAAGCGGTGGTAGCGTGATTCTTCGTCTTGGTCGTTTCTTCTTTATCTGTCTCTCTCGGTGCATTTCGTTCATCGTAGCGTAGCAAATTTTCGGACTAAAACGTCACGTAGTCATTAGCCCTTCTCCTCGTGCAGTTCTTCGCCTATTTCGTAGCTGTTTACTTACCTTGACTCGATAAACGCCAAACGCGCATGAGTCATATAGATTCCGATGTCGAACTATTTTTCAGCCAATGCTGTTGGACATTGGTACTAATATATTTATTAGTCATAAATATTGTCTCTTCGCCCACACGTAACAACGTTCTATTCGATCCAAACTTTTCTTTCAACTATCCCTTTTGTAGTCTTCGAACGAGCGCGGTTAACAAAGCGTTTAAAAATTTGATATTAATCGAGGAAAGCCGGTTGTCTCGAAGACTGACCACAAGACTGACGTCATCATTTCCCTTTACCGAGAAAATCCAACTCTTCAAATACTAGATCTAGAGAAATGTCTACCGTTTTAACGCGTGTACGACGATATGGAACACGCGTAATAAGTGCATCCTACAAAAACGTCGAACAGCTTTGGTCTACGTCATTGTTCTATGCCGTGTCTTCCTTTTTCTTTTCTTTCCTCCTCCTCCTGCTTCCCCGTCTATCTTTTCGCACTTTTCCGTTCTTCATTACTCCTAACGATGGTTACTTATGAAATCGACCTTGCGAGACGGAAAATATGCAACGGAATACACGTTTCAAATATATCGTCATTACCGATTTAATTTATTTTACTCGACGCTTTGTTTGTTTATAAAATCGAGACTCGTAGTTCTACATCCGTGGAAAAAGTTTGATCGAAATGTCGTAATAGATCAAGGTCTAATTTCGTGTCTGATTGCTTTGAGAATGTTTCACAAGCACACACATTTTGTAGAAATCACATTTCTCATCATTGACGAATCACATACTTATATAGTGGTTAACGTATAGTGTCGCGGAACTGGTTTATTACGCAAGCGCAGTGATCTCTCTCTTTCAAAGTTGCCTTCTAACCGATTTGCCACTCAGGCGTGTTTGTCTCGCTCATCGTATATTCAAGTATACTGGGTGCTGCTACTGCTGTTGCTATTGTTGTTACGGTCATCGACTCGCTTCGTCGTAAAAAAATCGTCACGACCTTGTGTTTCGAAAATTTACATGGACGAACAAACACAGAGTATCGTTGTATGATTGAGAGTAGAGGAAAGAAACAACTGCAATTGTATTTACAATTTCTTTTACTCTTAATCTGAATTTTCATTGTCCAAGAATACAAAAAAGCAAATCACTTCTGTTTGCGTATATCGCGACGTTTCTAGGAAGTTTCTTCGGTAATTATATATATATAGAAGAGCGTCCACCTCGTCGATTTCAGCGATTTTCAGATAAGTTGTTGGTGGACATATAACCGCCGCTCGGCTTTACTTTTCGAGATATTTATAAAAATATCTTTTGCTATTTTTTATCTGAGCGCGGATTAGGCTTGAATTAGCTTTATATACGGACACGATGATATTATACGTGCATAGCTAAGCTAAGACGAATTCCTTTCTTATCTGCCTGTAGGTTACAGATTGAAGCGCGCGACGTATGAACGCATCGTGGTACGAATACATCTACAATATCGTTGTACATGTCAGTACGTACGGCTGAGCCAAATCTAATCCACGGCAAGATAAAAAGTGGTACAAGCGTTTTTACGAATACGTGGCAAATGAAAGCCGAGCGGCGGTTATAAGCATAGAGAAAAGTGATTCAGGATGTTGATCTTAATAACATATTCGAAAATTATTGAAATCGATGAGGTAAGCTTTCTTCTATATATAATTGCCGCTTCGGTAGTCCGAAAGATGTTAAAGCCGCAGGAAAACGTAGAAGCAACGAACAGTGGGGAAGAAGCAGGAAAACGAGAAACCGGAGAATAGGCGTAAATATAGAATGCGCGATAAGTATAGAAAATTCGATAAAATCGATCGGTCGACCGAGTATGATAGAAGGCTTAATAGTAGTAATAATTTGTGACAAGTTATTGGACTAGTGGTATTATTGGATAGCTGCGGCGGCATTAGGTGGTGGTGGCAACGGCGACGGTGGAGGTGGCGGAGGTGGAGGTGGCGGCGGCGGCGGCAATGGTGGTAGCGATGTCAGTAGTGGAGTGCGTAGAGGTGTACGATTGGGAAGGGGAAGCAGTCGATTCAGTGAGAGGCAGACGGTCAGAGCCGATGCAGTCAAAGGATACGTCGACGACGATGATCGTTCGACAGAAGTTGTTGCTGTCGTTGCTTCACTCGTCGAAGAATAGAGTAGGAAAGTTATTAGGCGGTTTCGAGGCGAGTCGAAGTACGAAGAGGAAGGGATCCGCTGGAAATGGCTGTTGTTGTCATTCCGACGACCGTCGTCAGATGGTTTCCTTCGAACGGGAGACAGACAGGCCTGGTAGTAGTATTTACATATCGTTTCGCCAAGGAGTGTTGTGACAAACGTATTATCTATCGACTATAATTACGAATGGTGGTAGCAATGCCGTTACCATTTTTTTCGAGACGAGAGGATAACAGTTTCGTACAATTCGATTCAGCCGAACGTTATAGTACATGGTTTAGACGACAGCGGATTTAAGAAACGTGACGATTGGGTAACAAAACGATACGCGCGACGAGCAATTTAATAGATCGCCGTGCGCCGTCGTAATTGATCGTTCCAATTTGCTGCAACGACTGTCGCGTTTCATATCGCGTTTTATGCCTTTACCTGGTAGATATCGCGAATCGTTATCTCGAATCGCGCAGCTTTATCGCGGGAGCTCACCAGCGGATCATTGACCGACCAGATCAATGCAATTGAACGAATTTCACGGCTTCGTCTTCGTTAGAACGAGCATCTTAAAACGAGCAAATTAGTAGAAAAAGAGAAACGACGTCGTTAAGCGATGATTTCGTGCGACGAAACGATACAACGTATACGCGAACGAGGATTTCTTATCCGCGAGATTACACGGTTCTTCGACTCAAGGTACGAGGAAATCGTTGAAATCGTAAATGAACGAGTTTGCACGCTTTTCACGAGGAAGCTACACGACACGCGCACGAGAACGATCCATCGACTCTGTTGCTCGTACTTGATGAGAACCAGCCCGCGATTCGTTCTGTCTGTTACAAGAATGGACGACGACGTCGTCGTCGTCGTCGTCGTCGTCGTCGTCGTCGTTGTTGTCCGACGGCGGAGAAGAATTGCTGGTAGTGGTTCGATAGAGACGAGGCAATTGGGGAACAATCGAACTAGCAGGAACGAAAGATCGTTCTGGTGGCGTTCGTACTACTTATTGCTGGTTTGGGGAAATGGGAGCGGAAGGCCAGAGCTATCGAAACGGAAGTAACGAACGAATGACCAAGGAAACGCGTTCGTGGACGCTCAAACTCGATGTGGGAAATCGTCGAGTAACGGCTTACTCGAGCGTCGCGAATGAGAACGTTCGACGCACAATCGTGCTTCGTTTCCAACATGGAAAACTTTGACCCCTTTCCTCTAGCGGTACCCGTGACATGCGTTTCTCTTCGTCACCGCAATCTTCCTGTCTAAAGTCATAAAGCTTCCATCCTACGGAAGATCGCTTTGAGTAACCGAACGTCTGCCAGATATATAGACGATGCGCGTATATGTACTTCGTAGATTTAGTTCGCCTGGCTGCGCGTCTCTTTATCGTCGACCTCTCTAAATTATCAAAAAATGCCGATTGCGTATCAGCGCGAATCGATTAACACGATCGATCTTTCACGTATCACCGTTGACTCGCCGTTCCCCTTCTGAGACTTTTCAGCTTCGCGATTACGATCCTTGTAGCATCCGCGAACACGCAGAACGCCGACTGATTGGCGTGGAAAAGAAGAAAGTAGAGGATGCGTAACGCGGGGAGAAGATAGGGGTTTACAAATACCTCGGTGATTCTCATGCGGTTAATCGTCTCCAACATTGACCGAGAGAGAGAGAGAGAAAGAGAGAGAGAGAGAGAGAGAGGGAGGCAAGGGGTCGAGGATGGTGATTGGATCGGCGCCAAATGCCGCCGGTAAAATTAATCGTTCCCTGACACGAATTCCTCTCTAAGTGGGAATATCAATTTGCGGGCTTGGAAGGACGATCGGAAGTACGGAACGCGCGCCGACGTCGTTGACAACGGGTCGATAGGAACCGTGGAAACGATGACGAGTAGGAAAGTTACTTCGCACGTCGCCTTCTTTCTCTTTTCCTTTCTCCAGTCCTTTCGCTCCTTTCGCTCCTTTCGCTCGTCCTATCGCGTTTCAGACGCGACACGCGCCGATTCGAATTGCCCGCGTTTTCATGGATTTTTACCGGCGTATCGACGCGAGACGAACGGTCCGTCGAACGCCGGTCAATTGGCGATTTCCCAAACGGTTGGTTCGCGAAGGGTACGTTGAAAGAGAGCGATAAATAGACGCGCAGCAAGCGAGGAAATCGTGAAAGGAACGGATATATCTACGCACCGTGGCCAGTACACGCTTCAAAGAATCGTATTTGTTTTCTTATTACAGATCGAAATTTTGGCAAACGATGGAAGTACGATCACCGTTTTAGCGGCGAGTTGGAAAGAGCAATCACGGTCGGAATTCGCTCTTCGTAAAAGGATCAAAGGAAGACTCGTCCGGAGTGCCTAATTGAGCGGGATCGATTTTCTAGAAAAATACCACGCGAAAACATAAAGGAGAAGAGCGATCGTTCGACGCGACATGCGAGATAAAGGGACGTAAAAACACCGATAGACGACGACGACGACAACGACGAACATCGGACACCGGGATACGATACACCGAAGAACAGTGAAGAGTGATTCCTACCGGAACCTCCCGTGTCTTTGAAACAACGGAGAAAGAGAAGAAAAATACGGAGGAGGAAGAAGAAGAAGAGGAGGTGGAGGTGGTGGTGGTGGTGGTGTTGGCTGGAGAGAAGGGATCAACGATAAGGGAATACGGTGCATTGATAACGGGTCGAAGAAGAAGGGGAAGAAAAAGAGGAATCAAGGATAGAAGGTTCAGCCAGAGAACGCGGGTAAAGGGAAGGAGGGGATAACGCAAGGAGAAAAAGAGAAGAAAGGTTGGGCCGTCTCCCATGACAAGATCGTGCGAATTGGTAAAAATCCAGTAAACGAGGTATCGTAGCCGCGTCATAGAGCAAACAGACAAAAGAGGTAAGAGAGGGAATCGCGTCGGTTGCAAAGCTTAGGGATCAGAAATAGAGAGAGAGAGAGAGAGAGAGAGAGAGAGAGTGAGTTAGAGCGAGAGGGGGGAGAGGCGGAGAAAGAGAGAGAAAAATAGAAAGAAAGAAAGAAAGAGAGAGAGAGAGAGAGCGCGCGAGAAACATAAGAGGAGAGAAAGGGAGAACGGCGAAGGGATCGGGCGGTGGATATATCGAAAAAATCGGTAATATCGGTGTGTGGAGGGCAGCCGCGAGACGATAAGTGATGTGTTCGATGAACGTGGCGCGTCTTGCGGGCGGTGGTCGGGGTAAAATTGACGCGTGTTGCGCGTGGTGCCATTGTTTGGAATCGGTGAGAACAGGCGGGCAGTTGGTGATCAGGCTGGCGGGCACCGGGGAAACGTTTCAAAGGGCATGGCGACCACGCCACTAGGCGGTCGCCTCCCTAACGTAAACCGCAAAGGACCATCTCCGTTCATCGGTGGTGGTGGTGGCAACGTCAACAGTAACAACAGTAGCGGCGCGAACAACGGCAATCACGTTATCAAAAACAGTCACCACGGTAACAACAAAGGTGGCGGTAACAACAACAACTGTATCATCAAAAATAATAACAACCGCAACAACAATAACAACAACAACAACAACAACAGCAACAACAGCAGCAGCAACCACATTAATCATAGCAACAATCGTAGCAACAGCCACGATAACGATAGCGTCAACGGCGGTGGAAGCCACGTGGACAGCAGCCACGAGAAAAGCTGCTGTGCGATCGAGTGCGGAAACGACAACAACAACGGGCAGCACAACTGTGGCAACGGTGCTAACAGCATCGGCGGTGGCAAACACAACGGCGGACATATCGTTGGTGGCAACGTCGGAGGGGGAGGAGGAGGAGGAGGAGGAGGAGGCGGAGGAGGCGGTGGTGAACACTCGTCGAGAAAACGGGAACGCGGGCTAGCAGGAAGAGATCATCGGGAGCACCGACATCACCATCATCACCATCATCATCACCATCATCATCACCATCATCATCATCACCATCAAGGTCGAGAGAGATCGTCGTCGTCGTCGTCGTCGTCGTCATCGGGACAACAGCGCGAGTCTAAAGCAAGCACGGTGGCTGCAAACACCGATGAGCTGGATCCGGCCGCGACGAATGCGACCAATAACTTCGAATACGACGACAACGAATGGGACATCGGAATAGGAGATTTGATAATCGACCTTGATGCGGACATTGAGAAGACGAGGGACGAGAAATTGAGCTCAGGGACAGGCATGGCTTCTACGCCTGCCTCGGCAGCATCGGCATCGAATACCACGAATCATCATCATCATCATCACCATCATCAACTGCAAAGCACAGCAAACGGCTTGAGCTCGTCGAACTTGATCGTAGCTACGACAGCAAGTCCGAACGGTTGTGGTCAATCGTCAAACTCGTCGTCATCGTCGTCGTCGTCGTCGTCGTCTTCTTCTTCTTCTTCTTCTTCTTCTTCGACTTCTTCCGTCTCTTCATCTTCGTCGTTATCTTCGTCATTATCGTCGTCGTCGTCGTCGTCATCCTCTTGTTTATCCTCATCGACCGTATCGTCGTCTACTTTGTCGTCTGTGTCTTCGTCCTGTGTGTTAAACTCGACCGGACGATCGAACAGTCCCGCTAACGGGAACGGAAGTATAGTGAATAGCGTCGGTAGCAACGGTACCGGGAACGCGAACGGTTGCCCGGCGATCGCCGCCGGGACCCCTGGAAAACAGAGTAACGCCTTGGTGGTAGGTAGCGTTAACGCAGCGCACGGAAATCCTGGTAATCCGGGCAAAATGGCCGTTGAACACTCGGCCACCGTCGACAAAGGACTGAAAATGAAGATTAAACGTACGAAACCGGGTACGAAGAGCAGCGAGGCGAAACACGAGATCGTCAAGTCGAACGAAATCAATGGAACGATATCGTCGCAGGATAGTGGGAACGGGGGTGCCGGTACCCTGTCCTCGAGTGGTTCGTCGGTGTCCGATCGGTCGGGGGCCACGAGTTCCTCGTCGTCGATCGGCTCGACTTCGATCGTCGGTCAGAACGCTCAAAACTCGGACTGCGCCGCGGGTGGAACCGGAACCGGGGCCGGCGGTAGTGGAGGTGTCGGTGTCGGTGGCAGTAGTGGTGGTGGTGGTGGTGGTGGTTGTAGCGGCGGTGGCGGTGCTGGTAGCGGCAACGGTACCGGTGTCGGTGGCGGTAGCGCCGGTGGCTGTGGCGTCGGTGTCGGTGGAACGGGTACCGTCGCCGGGCCCGGATCCGGCGGCGGAGGTACTGGCGGTAGTGGAGGTGTCGGTGGTGGCAGTAGTACCGGTGGTCAATCGTCGTCGTCATCGTCTTCGTCGTCGTCGTCCTCGTCGTCCTCGTCGTCTTCGTCGTCGTCGTCTTCGTCGAACAAATCGAAAACGAGTCATTCCGGAGGTTCCGCCGGTGGAACTGGAAGCGCATCTTCTTCGACCGCCGGGTCAAAAAGAGGATCGAGCGGACATCGTCGAGACAAAGCACGGGACAAGCACGAGAAGCCACAAACTAATCACACAGTCAATCAACAGAACAAATCGGAGATGAACGGAACCGCAAGACTTGGAGGCGGGGGCGGCGGCGGTGGCGGTGGCGGTGGCGGTGGCAGTGGCGGATCCAGCGGAGGCAGCGTTGGCAGTAGTAGCAGTGGCGGCGGCGGTGGCGGCGGCGGACAGGGTCAGACGTCGAACGGGCCGGGGCCGGGTCCAGGACCTGGACCAGGGTTGGGCGCCGGTGTCGTCGGGGTTGGAGCCGGTGCCGGGGCTGGGGCGGTCGCGCAATCTCAGGGACCGCCGGCAGCCGCGACCGCCCCTCAGCAAAGTCAGGGACCGCCGCCGAGCTCGCGGACGGGATTTTCGGTGTCCCAGGGGCCTGGTCAACCGACCAGCTCCGCCGCGGCTCCGTGTCCACCCCCGAGTCCGGCCAGCGCGACCGCCGCCGGTCCGGCTGCCAAACCCGAACAGACCAAACTCGCCACGGTACCCGGTACCGGACCTCCGATCACTACGACGCCCGACGACGCCATGGATACCGCGGCCAGTCCTCCACCTCCGAAGAAACTGAAGACTTCCGCTTCCGAACCAAAGGTAACCCCCTTCGCGACAAATTTTCCCTGCGACTTTCCTACGAGCATGCAAGTGCACCCGCGTGCATGTGCGCATTCGTTTGTCCCATCTATTCTCCTCTCCTCTCCTCTCCTCTCCCCTCTCTTTCTCATTCTCTTTATCTCTCTCTCTCTCTCTCTCTCTCTCTCTCTCTCTTTCTCTCTCCTCCCCCCTCTTTCACTCTCTTATCTCGAGTTTTTATTCCCTTCGCGTAATCCACTTTGTTCTCCGCCGACAGAAATATTGCGAACATTTTCAAACGTTCTCCAAACTTTCAGAGCGGTTAGGTTTTTCTCATTCTCAGACCGATGTTGCTCGCGCTGACAGCGGGGATCAGCAAGAGCGCGACGCGCATCGCGATTTCGTATCTCGGTTCGATGATTAGGGACTGTTCGATTGGGGAACGGAAACGGCTAGGGGTACGCAAAAGGGGTGAAATCAATACTCTGCGGTCTCCACCCCCGAGAGTACGCGAACGAATGTATATTTATGGATATATGTACACAAAGAGAGGAGGGGAGGACAAATACGAGCGACAACGAAACAACGCAATCCGTTTGTTCGAATCGCTTTTTTCTCTCGTTTTCGTTCTTCGAATCGCTTATCAATCGATCCGATTCCTTCTGTTGCGAAAAATGTCTCGCGATATCGACAACCTTGTTTTCCGATTGCAAGTCGATGTGCGATCGAAAACGTTGCGTAGAACTCTGCTCTCGGTGTAATCCGTACGCTTAAACCTGCTCGAGTGGATCGGGAAAACGTAATCGTTGATTCGCGAGGGACGTGTTCTCGTTGTACGCGAAACTCGCCGTAACGTGCTGACAGATGGCGCGAAAGCCGTGTGTGTGAATCAATATTACAGTATGCATCGATGTTTCGAGATGTAATTACGTGTATGGTCGTACTAATCTAAGCGGGTGTTGAACATTCGATCAATTTAGAGAAGGAGAGAGGGCAGCGAGAGATTTCAGAAGTAAAAACACTCGAGTAGTGGTCCGACCACGATTGTAGAAACCGCGCGGGCCAGAACACAGTCGTAGGAAGAACAGAGATCGTATTTTCGCGTTAAACGCAAACACCACCGTAAAATGTTGTTTTCCCTCCGGTAGAAAACCACGATCTTACGAAAGCGGTAACCTTTGTAGCGCGAGCCGACGATGCTAATATTTCTATACTTTGCCACTCGGTCGTCTCCATCGCGCCGAAAGTACCGATTGTAAAGCCTGAAAATTCCCTGTAGGTCGATTAGCTGTTCCAGCGGGAAAGTACACGCGGTACGCTTCCGTGTATTGTCTCATGCGGACAAGCAACGATCAGGGCGTTACGAAGGAAGCATATAGCAGAGAAAACAATATACGCGTTAGTCGAGATAGGGTAGGTGGTTAACGACTAGGCAGGCGGACAGGCGAATGAACGAACACATAGAACGGGGAGTAGAATGATGGGTACAGAAGAGAGAGAGAGAGAGAGAGAGAGTGTGTGTGTCATTGGATGGTCGTAAGGTTCATCAAATGCGAATTCGTACGAGTCGTTAATTAACCAACGATCAAAAGATTCGATAGCGTCTCTAGGTGTTTCTAATTTCTCCGTGTGGAAGGTGTTTGTCGTCGGGGTAGATCGCGCGCTCGTGTGATCGAGAGTAATCGATCGATCGAAGTAGGAACAGTTCGCGTAAATTATTGTTATCGTAATGAACATTATGCGATGCGAAATACGTCGCGTGACAAGGCAACTCGGACAAGACACGGTTATCAGCCGAAGTACATATATAAACAGACACGCGTCATACTTACGTCTCAGGAACGGTTGCACGTATAGTCCAGCCGTGTATGCGGCAAACAGAGTAATTTGTGCTCGCACTTTGCCAAATCGTCCTCTGCTCTCTTCCGTTCTATTCTTTACTTCTCCCTCTCTCGTTAGCAAAAGTGAGATCGAAAAGAAGCAGAAACGACGGCCATGGGTGGGGGGAGGGGATAACGGGATGTACGTCCGAAGAAATTTCAATAGAATCAGGTTCGACCGGTCCCCTTGTGTCTATCGTAACAACTCATGGAACGGAATTCCGCTGTCTTCTTTGTCTTCTCTGTTTCTCTTTTTTCCCTGGCTCGAAGAAAGCATCTCCCGTGCTTTTTCCCTGCAACGTTTGCAAACAAACGTCCGTTCGAGTAGAAATTAGTAATACTCGCAATACTCGCAATGACATTTCCAACGATGTCTACGGTCGTTTACGATCATCGCGTTTCTAGATTCATTCGCGCGTCAGAGTAGTCTACGATTAATTAAATCGAACTATGGAACAGCGGGTGGGAAGAACGAGGGATGGGGTATAATTGTAGAAGGAGTCAGCCACGAAATTTGCGTGTGACGATCGGAACGACGAACGATCTATGTACCTACGAGTAAAAAAGGATGTTGCGTTGCAGGACATGTCCGATGTGTGCGTCGGTACCAGCGTGGGGACCATTACCGAGCCGGAATGTCTGGGACCTTGCGAACCTGGGACGTCGGTGACTCTCGAAGGGATTGTTTGGCACGAAACGGAAGGAGGTAAATTTTTCGTTTGTTTGAAAATTGAACGAGAATTCGATTGATTCGTGTTGCAGGTGTGCTGGTGGTGAACGTGACATGGCGGGGGAAAACGTATGTTGGTACGTTACTAGATTGTACTCGTCATGATTGGGCACCGCCAAGGTTCTGCGACTCTCCGACCAGCGATCTCGATGCAAGGACGCCGAAGGGTCGAGGCAAAAGGGGGAGAGCCGCCGCGAACGCGACTCCGGGCAACGACCTGAGCAATTTCACGGAAACGCGGAGTTCGGTGCACAGTAAATTGCGAAATGGTGGCGCGAAGGGACGCCGTGGCGCGCAAGGTTCGCCAGCGGCGAGTCCGAGTCCGGCGGCCTTTGTTCCGCCACGACCGGATCCAGCGGCCAAGAGGAAATCCCGAGGTCCTGAGGAGGAGGATAAAAATAAGAGGCGCGCTCCTCCACCCACACCGCCGAGTGGTTCGCCACCGGCTAGTCCAGTATTGCTCGAATGCCCGGAACCGAATTGTAACAAAAAGTACAAACACATAAACGGGCTCAAGTATCATCAGAGTCACGCGCATGGCTCGGCGGACGACGACGATACCAAGGAAGGTATCACCAGCATGTCCGAAAACGACGAGAGCAATATCGAGGCACCGAGTCCGGCGACGCCAGTCAAGTCGCCGGCGGACAAACCCGAGGGAACGCCACTTCGGCCAGCCAGCCCTCCTGCGACCGGTTTACCGCCGGAAACACCACCACCTCCCCCACGCGTTGCTTCTCCAAGTATAGAACCACCACCCACGTCCGTGCTATCCTCGGAAAGCAGTAAAAGTATCGTGAAGCCGGGTGTACTGAGATTCGGCCAGGAGGATTTGCCCGCGCCCTCGTCGACGATACCGACTTCGGCGAGGCAACAGCAACAGTCCGTGCAACAACAGCAGCAACAGCAGTCGAACCAACTGGGCAGTTCGAACTCGCCTCAAAGTCCGAGTCCTCGAGCTAGTCAGTCGCCGAGATCGGTACCCTCGCCGCACCCGAGCGCAAACATTCCGGCTCCGTTGAATATTCCTCAGCCGCCCCAGCCGTCCCAAATGTCACAGCATTCGCAGCAACAGAATCCCCTTTTACAGCAAAGTCAGCAATCGTTGCAGCCTGGTCAGCCGGGACAACTACCTCCACCGCAGCAACAGCAGCTTCAATCCAGTCAACAACTGCAGTCGTCTATACAACAGCAGCAGCAGCAACAGTTGCCGAACGCTCACCAGTTGTCCGTGCAACATACGCTATCGGCGCAATTGGCTCAGCCGACCCAAGCTCACGTGGTGCAGCAAGCTGGATTGCAACAGCAGCAACAACCGTCGCAGTCTGGCGGGTTGCAGGGTATTGCGAGCCAGCATCCGGCACTTCAAAGCTTGTCCAGCCAAGTATCGCAGCAAGCGACCGGCTTACAGGCGGCGCCTCCTTCGCAGACCGGTCACCCTGGACAGGGTGTGCAACCACACTTGCAGCCCTACCAGAGCGTGTCGTTGCACGCGAAAATGCCACAGTTCAAAGTTAAACCTACCGCGGCTCTGATGCCCGACCAGGATAAAAGCAAAGACCCGAGGTCGTCGAAACCTCAGGGGTACAAGAAAAAGTCGAGAAAGTCGCCTGGCGGTAGCCCTCATCCGTCACCGTTGGAAGCACCTATCGTCGACGCGGCACGAGAAGACGTTCAGAGTCCGGCCTATTCGGACATTTCCGATGACGCGGCACCGGTGCTGGAGGCGGAGTCGGCCGACAAGTCGAAACAGAGTCAGGAGAAGGACGGAAAGGCGGCTGCCAGCGCACATCTACCGCCTCATTTCAACATGTACCCGTATTACGGCCAACCGCCTTACCTTGTCCCGAGCGTTCCCGAGAGCAAGCCGGTCGATCAAAAGCCAAGCGATCTAACTCCGAAGCAAGAGATGAAGCCGCTCAACATACCGCAGATGCCGACGTTGGCTAGCCTACAGAGCGTTGTAGCGGAGAAGGAGAAGAAGGAATTGAGCCAATCGGTGCCGCAACCGCAACAACAGCCACACTATTACGGCGGTTATGGCGGTTACATGCCTCCCGGTTATCCGTATCAGCCGCCGCAGCCGGTATCGCAGCAGCAGCAGCAGCAGCAGCAACAACAACAGGCGCAAGAGCAAGAGATGCACGAACAGAAGGCAAAGATCAAGCAGGAGCCGCAGACGCAGCAACAGCAGCAGCAGCAGCCTAGCTTGAAGGACAAGCAGCACGAGAATCACCAGATATTGAAGGAGAGTATCGAGATGAAGAGTCAAATGAGCCCGTATCACGTGTACCATGGCGGACAGAGTCAGAGGGCGGCACCTCCACCGCCACCGTCAGCACCGATACAAGACGATCGAAGGTATTACCTGTATCCAGGCGATCAGAGGCGAAAGGAGGAGGCGAGCAAGCAGAGTCAACAGGCGAAGCCACCTCCTCCGAGTCCGAAGCATCAACCGAAGCAGGAGAAGCCGCAAGACCTGGGAAAGAACGACGATTCGAAGAACAAGCAGGAGGGTGTGAAGCCAACAATGGAAACGCAAGGACCACCGCCACCGCCCACGTCGCAGTACGCCTACATTCATCCGGGTTACATGCAACCGCAACACTACAGCGCGTTGCCGTTTGACCCTGGTCATCCGATGTATCGCGGACTCAGTCCGATGCTGGTTCCCGGACCGTATTCCGGCAACCCGTATCTCCATCAACTACCGAGGTATCACGCGCCGGAGGATCTCAGTAGACCGCCCGGTGGTAAAGCCCTCGATCTGCTTCAACACCATGCCAATCAGTATTATTCGGCGCACAAGATACACGAGCTTCAGGAGCGTGCGCTCAAATCACCTACCCCAAAAACATCCGCGGCTTCGGCGAGTCCTTCGTCGGCGGGGCCAACGCCTTCGCGACCACCGAGCGGTCCGCCTAGCTCGGTCGCCGGACCAGGTCCGCCGCAATCGCAAGCCCAGCAAGCCCAAACCAAACAGCAAAGTCAATCGGGAGGGCAACAGTCTCAACAGCAGCAGCCGCCACCGGTCGACACTGGTACCGGAACATTGACCAAGGACAATAGGTCACCCCCGCCCCAGAGGCACGTGCATACACATCATCACACGCACGTTGGCCTAGGCTATCCCTTATTGACCGGACAATATCCCGCCCCTTACGGAGGTAAGCCTCTCGTCAGACCCTGACAATAAGTCGCGGTTCGAGCCGAACCGACCACTGTCGCCGCCGCTGTCGCCGATGCCGCTGCCGCTGTCGACTACGACCAAGATCGTCGCCACGACCACGATCCCGTCCCGATCTTCGATCCTCGTTCTTCCTTCTTCAGATAACGGAACGTTGTCTTCTCCGATATGTTCGAGAGACTCGTGTTGCTGCCCCTCGCTATTCGTAGGTCGCGCAAACGATCGGGGCACGAGTCTCGCGAACCGATACGCTTAGTACCTAGCTATTCGTTATGAAACACGCGTATGAGTAATTCGATCGATTCGTACGGGAATAGCACGATAATCGCGACGCGTTGTGTTGTCCACCGAGAACATGGCCGGGTACTAGACGAACGAATGTTTTTTGCTGCGACTTGCGTCTGTATTAGATATACGTTAAGAGCGTTGAACTAAAGAGTTAAGTCAGGCGACGTTTGGAACACGCAGTTACGAATGTATAGTTCACACACTGTGATAATCATTGACCGCGATCATCGCATTGGCGCGGGCATGCGACCCGTTGCGAAAATCTACTGCTGACGATGATCGAACACCAAACTCTTTGAATTTCGGACACGAAGCGATTTCTTTCCGCTTTTTGGAAATACTATTTTAACTTGTACGCAAACGTCCGTGGACGAGGAATACGAAAAGCGATCCTCTTTTAATTATTATCGCGGTCGTTTCTTATTTTTTCCTTTGCGTCTTCTGCCTCTCTCTATTTCTCTCTCTCTCTCTCTCTCTCTCTCTCTCTCTCTCTCTCTCTCTCTGTCTGTCTATTTCTTCGTATACTTCGATAAAGTTACACAAAACTTGTTACAACTTCTCCCCTACCCGCACCTTTTGCTCGGGATTTATATATCGCGAATATGGCGAAGACGATTTGACAGACGCGCATCAACTTCGTTAAGCGTATCGATAAAGAGAAACGCGCTGTTCCAGCCCATTATATCTTCTTTGGCTGTTCGTATGTTCCTCGTTCTTGTCCTTACTACCGCTTACGCTCTCCTGTCCCGGCAAGTAGTTTCGACGTGTGATGTTCTGTGTATTCCATGGCCTCCGATATCCCTTTTCCAATCTAATTTATCTTCGGTGATGGTTCGCTCGCTATACTTGGGCTGCGGAGTGATGCGAAATCGCTGAAAACTTGTGGCCGAAACGAACGAAGGAACAGCAGCAGCGCGAAAAGGCTATCGGAGAATTTCGTCGTCGTCGTCGGTCTCCGGTCGGAGGATCGTGGAACGCGCGTCATGAATAAAATAAAAACGCGAAATGTAAAAAAAGTTTAGAAAAAGGTAAAACCGAAATCGTAAATCGGCGGCGAGAGTGGATTCTATTCGGCAGAGAATTTTACATGATTCTGTTTCATAACTTACGGTTAGTCGAACGGTCGATGGTCGACGATCGGTCGATCGGTCGGTCGACGAACGACGAAAGACGTTTTTCGAGAAAGAGAAAAAATAAATTAACGAGCCTCGGTATCTATGTGTGTGTGTGTGTTGCAGCGGCGATGCTGGCGAGTCAGCAGGCCGCCGCGGTAGCCGCATCGGTGATCTCGCCATTCCCGCCCAAGTGACCCGCGGCCCCCGGTCCCGTACTAGCAGCCGGAACAACCGGACCCACCTCCGCACAAACTCACCACACGTCTCATCATCCACCGCCGGTTAGCGGCGCAACCGCCGCAGGACATCCGCACTCTGCTACCGCTGGCAGGCAACCTTAGGATCGTCCCAGCAATACCGCTAATTCGGCTCTGCTACCTCTTCTTCGTTCACGCGACCACAGAGATACTACCGACTCTCGATCTGTTTGTCAACTCGTCAACAGCAGTAGCAGCAGCAGTAGCAGCAGCAGTGCATCTGCTTGTTAAAGCCGATGTCATCGTTATCGTTCACCATTTAACACCTTCGCCGAGAGCCATCTGGACTCGCGACGATCATCCGGTCATCGTGTACGGTTGCTACCGCTGACGCTGATGCTGATGCTGACTGTAGCGTCGACGGTGATGCTGTCGACACGCACTGTTCACAAGCCTTCTCTTTGTCTCTGCCATCTTTGTTGTTTCTGTGAAAAAGCGCGTATGCCTTCCGAATTGTGTCGCCGTTCCATTTCCTAGGAAGAAATCACCTGTACATACTATGACGCGTCGACCCAAACGTGATCCATCGAGTCCATTGCTGGCAGTACTAGCAACTAGTTTCAGAATCGATCGAATACCGAGAAACGCCGGGTTTACGACTGAGATCGCAGCGTCCTATCGTTTTCTTCGTTGAATCTTGTACGACCAACGTAACACTGTACGCATCTTATGTTTTTGGGACTTTTCGTGGCGAGAAAAATGCCAAAAATTCAACTTTGCGTGGAGAATAACGAATGGATTCAGCATAAACTCTACGCACAAATTATTTCAAATTTCGATAGAATTCTTCCTCCGAGATATCGTTGAAACGAACGCGATGAAGTCCCAATTCGCGTACCCTCGATCTTCCAGTTCAAACGAAAAATGAAGATTTTCTAGATTTTTATACGAGCTTCTTATCTACTGATCTTTTCTTGGACGCTGTTAACGGCGACGGCGACGATGAGAACGACAATGACGCAGGCATAGCGTATTCGTGCGACCAACTCATAAACGAGACTTCGGATGCTGTTTGCTCGCAAGGAATGGATGTCACATATGAAAAGAACGGCTTGGAATGGTTCGACGCAGCATCGTACCTGCTTACTGGAAATGCTTAACGAAATTCGGCGATCCCAAAATAGTGAGGAATCGTTGCCCCCGAAAGCCGACGAGTAAGAAAGGGAAAATTACGAGGAGAGTGTAGAGAGAAAAGGAAGGACACGAGGCAAACGTGCGCGTAATGAGACCCCGTTGCGTTAGACTGAGGACCGAGGACAGTCGTAGAGTCATTGGGCATCTTACGCATAGGAAAGACGATGGAAGTTGCTACGGCCGTACCGCGAACCAGTTGCCCGATTTTTCTCCGATGCAAGAGACTGTGTGCCTCGAACTGCGTCGATTCACGTTCAGGCAACATTTTTATTGCACTTAGAAATGTAGAGATGCGAATGTGCGAAAATGAAGAACGGAAACTTTACTGCGCGTGCTTATGCGCGTTTTTGTGCGTCGCATATTTTCCGTAACTCGTTGTGTATAACGCGTACGTGCGAATGTTCGATCGAGAACTTTGTCTATAATGGTGAAATTATAGATCGTTGTATTTTATTGTAAAAAGGAACAAGATTACTAAACAACAGACTCGACATTTTTCTAGATAAATAACGTGATTTGCGAACGACACGTTTTTTAGACGATTTGATTACCTACCAAGTAGAATATGCGTGGACGTTGGTTATACGATATCAAATAAATACGAACGAAATACGTGTCGACTAGGGAAGTATAAGCGTATAATAAATCACGATAATTCTAAATAACGATAACGTGACGATAAGTGATTGTACATTGATTACGCTAGAATGCTATTTGTTTACTAAAAATAATGTAGTTAGCGTTGCGTGAGTACAATAGACCGAAAACATGAGTGTATGTTGTGATATGAATATGGGCATAAGAGTGTGCATGTGGAGGGAGAGAGAGAGAGAGAGCGAGGGAGTGAGGGAAGAGAGAGAGAGAGAGAGAGAGAGAGAGAGAGAAAGACAGAACAGGCAAGCAAAACGTATAAGACTAATTAACGAGAAAAAACTGTTAGGTATGTATAGTATATACGTACGCGTACATATGCACCACAGTGATACGTACGCGTATAATATCCCGGCGGCTACCTAATATTAGTGCAGTTACGATTATCACTGTACCTTTTATTACAATTATTCATTAATAATTATCGGTTCTATTACTTTATTATTATACCATCGATAAAAAAAAAAAAAAAAGGAAAATGAGAACGTTGTACAGACGATTGGTAAAACTCGTTGCCAAGCATCCGAAATTAGTTTTATCGTGCCGTACGTAGTGTTGCAAATGCCAAATAAAAGAAAAGAGAACAAGGCGTGTTTTTTTCATTCGAACGTAACAACGGCGATATTCACTTAGCGGAATAGGTAAAGGAGAAAGAGAGCGAGAGAGAAAGTATTGTGTGCGTGTGTGTGCGTGAATGAATGAAAGAGAGAGAGAGAGAGGAGAGTGAGAACGGCGGAGAAACGCGCGGGGAATCGTCTCAGTTTTAATGAGACGCGTTCGAAGGAGAATCGGGCGGGCTTTAAAATAAAAATGCTGGTGCTGTGCTGTGATTTTTATAAAAAATAAAAAGAAAAAAACAGAGAAGAACGATACGCGAATCATAGTAAGGAAAAGCCGAAGATCTTGACGAATTTTTATGAAAATATACAGATAGCCTAAGTACCTGGACCTGCCCTGCGCTCTCCATAAATTTAAATTCGAGTAGAGGATATTAAAGAAAAACGATTAAATGGAAAATGTGAAAAAAAAAGAAAAAATACTAAGCAAACAAAGGAGGGATGAAAAATCAACTTGTATGGATTGTATAGGCTGTAAAGTGTATTTGCTTTTAAACGAGAATTTAATATAGATTGTTAATCGCTAATTGCGCGAAAAAAGGAGCTGTCTCCAATGGTCGAATACACACCTATACACGTTCGCGTATCGCAAATTCCTCGTGCAACACGTTTCTTACGTTGTCCGTTCGAATCGTACTGACGAAAAACCCCCATTTTACAGGCAATAAATTTACCACGTATTACGCTCAACGTTACGTTTTAAACTTTTCTCCTGTTTTCGTTGAAACCGGTTCCTTCCTACGTTCGATCGGTTATCGTTTCGATCTCTCGCGTAAAGATCGGCACCGCGCCGATCGATGTCGAACTTGTTGATACTTCCTCTCAACGCAAACGAGATACAAACGTCGTAATTAATAATTGGAGACAATCTCCGACTAAGGATATATTCTAGCGAGTACTACGTATTTGCCACGATGTTGCATAATCCATTGCGAAAATCCTCAAACGAATAAATTAAATGACAACATAAGATGGACTGAAATATTAACGTAACGTAATAAACAAGGACCCGTATTCTTGTCTCCATTTTTTTAGAATGATAAAAATAGTGAGTCGTTACGCTTTATATATTATACACTTCGAATATATGAATATACGAGTAACATTACGTACAGAAGCAAATACAAAAACGCAGGCATCTTGTCGTTAAATTGTAAGATATTGTGTTCAAACTCCAGAATGTAATCTGACCCCTTCCTCAGACTACTATATATTAATTATATTGTGCACTATGCTCCAACTTGTCCATACGAATAAATATATTGAAAAATCTTACTATTATACAGTATCCTCGATCGGTAGACTATCGTCCTTTAACGAGCTCGCGTCTTTTCAAAGTTCCCCCTTGTTATCGACTCAACCGATTTCTCGTACAATTTTCTTTCCTCGTTTTTTCATTCTATCCTGTCAGCATTCGTACATGAATCATTGCGTATATCTTCCTGTCAAATGGTATTTTTACAATTTTATCTATTTACGTTTACTCGCACATTGTCAAACAAAATTGTAATCTAACGTTTTTAACATTATTTGAGAAACCCTTGTTTGAACTAGCGGTGAAAAAGAGTACTACTTTCATGGGTTTATAACACGATAATTTTGTATTATCCTTCATGTAGCACAGCAGTAATCGTTACCTTTTTCCATTTCTCTCGATAAACCTATACATTTACTATATTCTTCATACAAATACGTTACTCTTATTTTCATAATTTTTACAATGAACGATGGACAGTGTATATTAACAATGTACCGTTACAGATCTCAATATATTTTTAACAATGCACGCAGGAGGTTATGTTTCATAACCTAAATATTTTGCTTCGTACGCTCACGGCCCAAGTTTTATTACATTCACGCATTACTGTGATAAAGATTACCGTAACACTGACTGAACTGAGTGACAATTAATATATAGGACAATTATTGGAATATTACATGATGGATGAAATAGAATATAAATTGGAATCGGCGAATCCTGTATTAATATCGCACGTGAGTTACTCTTTTTCATGTATCGCAATCAAACGTTTATATTTCTCACCCGGTATTCTATTCCAACTGTATTGTGTATTTTTCTACACAGGCAACGTCAAAACTTTTCGAAGCCATTAAGAAAAAGAAATGCGATCGACAAGCGGAGCATATTTCCAAGGTAAAACACGTGTCTTTCGTTCGATTACTGTATGATCCAATACATCGTTTTTACTTTTGCGTTAATCAGAAAGGAAATATTAATCCAATTTTACTCACCCCGTTCACCAATTTTTACAGATACCTGAGTTTAAGTTGTTATTAAGAAAACGAGACAGTACAAATGTTACGCTTAGCATATCTGCCTGTCAAGCCCTCACTGCTCTGGTTGAAAATGGATTATGGGACATTAACGAGGCGTTAGCTACTTTCATCTCGAGTATCTCTTCTATAAAGTACAGAAATTCATTTAATGCATGAAAGATGTTCTTCATGTGTCTTCAGTGTTCTTTAATGTCGTTTTATAATATGTCACATGTTTTAGAAATTATATGGTTGCTACTACAACCATAAGCCATTTATTAACATTAGATTTAAAACGCAATGCAGGAAATGAAAATATATATCCGTTTACATTACATACGCCGCAACACCCTTTTATAATCATTTTAACTCAAAACAAACATAGCTGGCAGACTATATTAAGTCAGATGACATTTATTTTAAATCATCAGGATACTCAGTATGTATAAAAATGTATATACGAATGTTATATATATATATATATGTACTTCATCATATACGTCTATAATTATGCACGCTCTTATATCTATATACGCATGTATGTGCATACAGTTTTTCCAAATTTCAGAATTAGAGAAAATGGCGTGAAAATGTTACGACCAGTATTTTTGTATATTTTATGCAATCCTTTGTCAGATTCAAATGATGGCTGTATGCAACAAGTTTGGCAACTGTTAATTAGATCGAGACACAGTACATATGTGCAGACAGAAGTTTTACTTTGGTTGTGTACCGGGGAAATTCATTCTTGTAGAAATACAAACTATAGAATCTTAGAACTTGCAGAAAAAGCTGCATCAGAAAGAAACAGAGAATGTTGTACAGCTTTGTTGCCAATAATTGTGTCCTTAATTATACAATTACTACAGCAAGGTTCTGATCCAACACCAAATTTTCATGTTATATTTTTTATCATAGACCACTGTGATAGCTATATTGGAAATCTTATGCTAACATTAATGGCAGAAGTAATTACTATATGTCCGGCTATTTATTTGCATACTGTTTTACAAATATGTAAATACTTTTCGGTATTTTCCACTATTTATAAGAATTTTCGATTTTTACCGATTTTTCGAAATGTGCTTGTTATGATAAATTTATCACATTACAGGTACGATAATAATAAAGAAAATGTCTTACAACGATATATTTTTTAACACTTTGATAGCATCTATCGTAAAATGGATTGCATATCCATCCGTATTGTGTTCGGAGGCACTGGACATGGGGAGAGATTTAGCCAACAAAATGTTTACACGAACGAAATTAACGTGCAACAATGAAACGATATTCTCAAATAAACAGTTTACAGTATTTACTCATTCCGATCCATATATTCAATTCTACACGGAGCTAGTGCATTGCTTGAGTATCTGGAACCAAAATGATATTTTATCATGGTTGAAGAGCATATCATGCCTACCGACTTACTTAAAAGACAAATGTAAACTATTGATATCTGGCCTCCTTTTACAGTCAAAGGAGCCGCAAATAGTTCAACTGTGTTGTAATATACTCGTTGATGTTAGCAGAGAAAGGACAAATTTTGGATCGCACGTGCTCTCATTGGTATTGCATGAATTAACCAAATGTAAAAGCAGTACAGAATCAAAATGTTTGTTACTGGTAATACCTGAGCTTATGATTACAAAAGAAAATGTCCCAATCGTTAATCATACCTTGAACGGGTTGTTAAACGGTGACAAGCAACTGCAATATTTTATAATCGAATTATATTTGAAAGCATTGAAAAAAGAACCTAGATGTTACAGATTTCTCTTTGCTGCAATAATCAAAGTAATGGAAAGCGATTTCTCCTGGTATTCGGATGCAACTTGTGCAAGAGCTATGAAACATATTTGTGAAAATTATCCTGAACACGGGGAAAAATTGATACCGTTGATATTGCAGATATTAAATCGTTCGACGGGTATGAACGGCGGAACTGCAAGCGCGCTCGCGCTTGGATGTATTTCTGCTCTTTACAAAGCATCTGTAACAGACATTTGTTCGACATGGAGAGTGCTATCTCCAAAAATGGAAAAAGAGAAACGGTCTGTTGTTTTGGAAAGCTTGTGCGAACTATTTGCTGGTGTTGCATTCTATGTACCTTCTTCTCAATGCCTCGAAAAACACGGCCATCAATTGATCGACGATATCGTATCGAAGTTGTGGAAATACGCGACATGTAATGACGTAAAGGTAATTAACGCTGCGCTTAAAGCTCTAGCTTCGTACCGTCTCGAACAATTATCCTTGAAAACATTACCGGAGGAATTTAGATATAATCTCGTATTACCAGCTGCGTATACGAAAATTCAGACCGATACGGTGAAAACGCCAGAGGACGTGCTTCCGTATATACCTGGTGTTTGTTGGATTCAAATGCTTCAAAATATAAATAAAATGACTTTGCCTGCAGCCGGGAACCTTTTAATTTCCTTCGTGACAGAAGAAGTAAATAGCTTCCGATCCGGCATTTACGTCTGGCCTCAAGGGGAACCGCAGAATTTTAAATATTTACCTGACAAAAGCGTAATCAGAGCGGTCGGTGAATATTTGAGGAAAACTAATAAGTTTGATTCGAATAATCATTATATCGTTACGGAATGTCTACGAATATTCGCTCACAAATATCCGAAACCATTACCCAATATAAATTTGAGTTTTTTGAAGGATACTTTTCAGCTATCAGCCAAAGCAAAACAGTATACTCTTTCTATCGCGTGTCATCATGCGACGGTATCTTCATCTGCCAAATCTTTTATAGAAGATTATCTATCGACGTATAAATCTCTAAACGATGCAGCAGATTTTGCTTGGGAAGACAATGAACACCCGATATTGTATTCGAATCTCGAGTACTTGTGTCAAGCTGTACAACCAAATATCATTAAACCGTTCTTAGAAACTACGTTAGAATATGCAATTAAAAAAATGAACGTTGGTAACGAAGATTCGATACAATCGTTTCGTTGCATCATGTATTCATATGCTCAGGCATTAAGGAATCCCGAAATATGCCATGCTAACTCTACACTGCTTTCTAACATATTGGAAGAACTTTTGGACAAAATAGATTTAACGTGCGACCGTTTCTACCCTTATTTCACGGCAGTTTTGGAATTACCAATGAAGCAATTAGAAAGAACTACATCTCCTAAAATGTGGTGGGAAACAGTGGCCAGTAAATTAAAGAATGTGATCGCGATTAGAGCCGAATTGTCTTTAAAAAAGTGTAGTTCCGAAGCTCCCTTAACGTGGTTGAACGAGATCATCGATGAAACTTTCGCTTCTACGTCAAGGTAACATTCTTAGTCATTGTTGTAATTTTATTTATACATCGAATATGTGAATAAACAGGTGTCTTAATATTTTTCATTAAAGTGTGCAAACATATTTTCTCGAAATTATACAAAAAGTACAAAGCAATATGCAATTCGAAGGATGCAGTTCAAATTGGATTCTGGAGCTTATGACGCAGGTTCAAGGATTTTTAATGGACTCATCACAAAATCATAATGACAAAATACAATACTATTGTAATGTTTTATTTGTCTCTGTGATTAGCTTGTCTGGCATAGATTCCATGTTAATGAAACGAGATCTAGTGATTAAATCACAAAATGTCAGAATAAAATTATTTCCTCAAGCTCTAACAGTTCTTTCCAATAGAGAGGATTGGAAACATGCAATTCCACAGGTACTCACAATTACTTTTATTTCTATACAAAACGATCCAACTAGCATCCGAATGATAATTTAACAATTTAATATCTTTTTCTTCATTAGAAGCTATATAGTTATACTAGAATTAACAGTCTATTAAAGATATTATATACCTCTTACAGGTGATGGAATGGTTAAATTATATGAGAACGAATAATATTTCTAATACATATAAATACACGTTTCATCGAGCATTAATTTCTTTAAGACATAATTCATATTATAAAAATGTATGGTGTAAATATTTATCGATTAAGACGGACATCGATATTTAACTGCAAGTTGGAACAAAAAACGTGTTCGTTGCTGCAAATTTAAGGTACGAAATTAAAAGGAGCAACATATTTGTGGGATACCATTAAAACAAAAGTTGAAAATGTATTTCACTTACTTGAAATCCCATATAATGTAGAAACTGACAATTCTGAACAATCATATCGTCACATGTGTTGTATGTGACGACTTTCATAATGCTAAACAGATGTTTCGCTATTATCCAACATCATCACGGTTAATGTATTCGGACGTGATCCAGTCAATGTTTGATCTTCCAGTAGTTTCATCTTGGGTTCTAATATATTCCGTTTTGTTTCAATGTTTTTTTTTATAGGTGTACGACTTGGACTAGACTTCCTACTGCTTGGATATGATTTTAATAAACGAGCCCTATGGGAACATTCAAGAACACCATGTTTTCATCTCATTATATTATGGTGCAACATACTACAAACTTTAAATTTACATTACATAATTTAAAAGAATCGTACTTACGCATCCATTAACTTAAGAAATAAACGGGTATATACTTGATATTCCTCATCACCAAATTCAGTTGGATCGTGTCGTGCATGTTCATATAAATCGCAGAACTGATGAATTAATCGCTGTCCACTTCCATTCAATGGCGTTGCCAATATGGCAAGTAAATATGCCCGTAAATTTTCAGATGGATGTCTTTTTAAGCAATTATCATATTTAGTAATTTCAGCTTCTGCAAAAAACATTGAAAATTAGTTTGGACATAAAGAGTTTGTTTACCATTATAAAAATAATTATACCCAAGGTCTTGACATCATCGACAGCTTTTAATCTGTAGTAATGAGGCGAAACCTGTCCTCGAGGAGTTAAAATAAATCTTGGGTCGCTAATAAGTTGTGGTTCGTATTGAATTCTCGGTATTACTTCTATTCGTCTTTCAATTTCCTTCTTCAGTGACTAAAAGATTGAAAATGTACTATGTTTGATATGTATATATGTATATGTGCATATAGACACATGTGTTCAAAATAGTGAATAATTGCATATCATAATTAAAATGTTTTTTTAATCTAAAAACAAGCATTCATTTTCAATGTAAATATATAT
This sequence comes from Bombus confusus, assembly GCA_014737475.1. Lineage (NCBI taxonomy): Eukaryota > Metazoa > Arthropoda > Insecta > Hymenoptera > Apidae > Bombus > Bombus confusus. The sequence goes on from JACXIV010000045.1 coordinate 133,889, forward strand.
AAATGTTTGTAAGTGTAAATAAACACAAATAACTTAACCTCTACAATTTCTTGTACCTTTCGTGCATCGTGTCCGATAGGGATATGAGGGCCACGGCGTGATCGTAATGCAAATCTCATAATTTGTCGTTTTGCAAATATGAACAGTAATAATATTGTTAGTACTCCAGCCGCAATAAAAATAACTATTGTCACACCGGAAAGTTCTTCCGTCATGTTTTTCCCATTCGTACTTGGATAAAAGTGTTAACTCTTCTGCGCACGCGTTTTATATTTTGATTTTACATCTCCTACATCTCTAATTTTTAGATCGGGGAATAAATATAATTATAGAAAAAATAAAATTTATTATAATTTTTGGTTTATAGTATTTACATAAGTTACATAGATTTTAGTACATTTTGAATAGGTCTTTTAAACAATGTTTGATTAGTATTTGCTATTTCCCATAATGATTGTTTTTGTTCATTTGAAAATTTAATATTTGACTTTATAAGTGATAATACAAGCTTCCCAAAATTTTTATCCTTGGCAAAGTCAACCGCTTTTTCAAATAATAACTGTATAAGTTTGTCATTTGTGGTAATATCTGTCCTAGTATCAATCAAAGTATGTAGGAAAGAAAGATGCCATGATTTGAGTTCTTTCACGTGCAATAAATATTCCCTGTAAAAATGATACCACTCAATTGTTAACACTTTAGTTCCTTTTGAAGTTTCATTGATTGATAATAAGATTAGTACTTACGTGATAAGAACGATACGTCTTTGAGATTCAAAAGTATTTACTACAGCATCAATAATTGTTGTGTCTGTTAAATTAAGGTTTAAAAGGGGGATAAAAATAAACTTCTGAATATCATCTGGAAATTTCTGAGTGCTCTCTATCAAAGCAGATAAAAGCAATCTGGAAGGTTCTTTCAAAGCAATAATCTGCAATGATATTCAAACATTATTAGCCACGTTTGTGTAAAAATTTATACAAGCTGTCTAATTCTTTATAGATTAATATAACTCAAACTTTACCTGTGGCAATAATAAATGGGTATAAAAAATTTCTACGTATTTAATTCGTTGTTCCAAAGTCATATTATTCAAGGAACAACATAGATTATATGTACCCATCATACTTAGTTTCTTTTCTAAATCACAGACTATTTCTTGAAATTCTGCATCTGTTAAATTCTCTAATTGATTTAGATCCAATTTTCCATTAGGGCATTCCAGTTCTTCAAAAAGATATTCTGTGATATCAAGTTTTGATACACGCTCCTCTTTAGTATTTTTATCACATAGCTTATCAAGTTGTGTAAAATAAAACTGAGTAGATGAAAATTGATCTGATGTGTTGGATAAAATATCATTATGATCATTATTGCTTTCGTTTAAAGTTTCTTCTTCATCTATATCTGTTACTCCTTTCTAAGTGAGATAATGCAAACTCCAACGTTATTTTCCTTAAATATAATTTTGTTTCCTAATACTACTATTAATACTAACCTTTTTAGTTACTATTTGCCATAAAGGATCAGCTTGAATTATATCTTGTTTCAATTTCTCTTTAATTACTTTTAACTTTTCCGTGGTATATTGGGATAATACATAATTTTTTAAAATATTTTCCCGATTCATATTTTTAATAATAAGTCAATTTACAAACTTTTATTGTATTATGTATTCAAGAAAATATAAGAATATTTTACTTAAATAAAATAAACTATAATTGGAGAGAAAGGAAAAATTTGATTGCGAGCGAAAATATATTAAATCTCGTACCTAGTAAAATTATACGTTTACGTCATATCCTAACGATACGTTTGTGTCAAGTAGTGTCAAGTAAACGATACCACCTGTTGAGTGGTTTCATGACAGTCAAGAGGTTAACAACGAAATAACACTGTGCTCGCTAATGAATTTTATTGGGAAGTGATATTATAATGTATACGAATGAACGTATATAACTTTTTTTGAAATAAAGAAACGATATTCAAATAGAAAAACGCACAGGAATCGAGATACTGTAAGTCTTTCAAGTCTTTCAAATTAATTTAAATATTTTAAACAAGGAAATTTATCTGAAATGTAGATCCTATACGCATGTAAATATTTTGTTTAAAAATATTTTACGTCATTCAATTGTATCGTAATCAGTGAAAAGAGAATGCTGCTTTTAGTATGGAACATAATTTTTGAAAACTTTCGCGCTTTTATTGTTTTTGGAAATTGATAAGTAATAGACATTATTCGAAATGTTACCCTTTTGTTACGGCCAATGTGTTTCTGAAATGATTCATACTGCATTTATATCAAGTTTCATGAGAATTAATTAGCATAAATTAAGCAATTAAAACAGTGTTACAAACAATAAGAGGAAATCTTTGTCTATTCAAAATCCAGTTATTCAATTTTTGTGCGTTGATAACTATTACTCGCGATAACATTATTGTGACGAACTTTCACTTCTGGAAAACCCAGATCATCTTAAGGTCATTAAAAATCATATTCATACTCATCATATTCATATTCATATCATTAATATTTCTAATTAATGTTTTTTGTTTGTAACTATTTTTATAAATTTTGGTATTCTAGATATCGTCGGTTCAACGTGTAATGCACGAATAATAAGGAAATAAAGATTTTATTTAAAATAACGAGTTTTCTGTGAAGATTTCCTTAACTCGATATCCAAAAGGAAAGGTAAGGATACGAATGAAGAACATGCAAAGAAAATATTGTTAAATACCTGATATTTTAATTAAAACAAGATAAATAATCCTTTTCATCGAATTCATCTTCATGTCGGTACAATATAAAAAATTGAAATATATGCAATTATAAAAATTGTATGATTATGTAATAAAGAAATTAACAAATGGATATATGTAATTTGTTACGTCCATATTTTTCTTTTTTCGAGTTGGCTTTATATTTATAAAATATATTTATTTCTAGATTACTTTATCAGAAAGTATAGTATTTATCAGACATGATGGTAATGAAAATATAAATTTTATATTATGATACTTCTATCATAGAACAAAAATAGCGAAGAGATATTTCTTTTGAACGGCATCTGAATTTCGGGGAAAATGCCAATACTTTCAAATTTATCTCATCGTTTCCATATGTTAACAACCGATGCAAAACCTGATCCACCTCGAATACCGATCGAGGGATATACCCACAATTTAGAACCAAATACAGTGAACGGCGATGAAACGAAGACGACCAAGTTTGAATCCGTTCCTATTACTACAGAACCGCAATTGGAATTAAATAACATAACGTCCCCCCAAAAAAACGACGCAGTACCTATTACGAGCGCCAAGTCTTCTACCGAAAAACAAGATCTGAATGATACGAAAGCTTCCCAAGATGATGCAAAAGAACGTACAAAACCGAATATTAAAACGAAAACAAAATCGAAACAACGCAGACATTGTAAGTATTATTCACTGGTTAAGCTTGAAAAAATCAAATTTGTTAAATTTCTTTATATTAAAGCGATCATCTTTCACTTTACAGCACAAGGAACACGTGTAATAAATTACAATATAATTAATTCAAACGGTGTAAAAATTGGCTCTAAAACTAGTTATATTTGTAATATTAATCAATTTGCTAAGAATAATTCTGATGCATCAGAAGAAAAATGGACAAAAAATATTCGACAAATGCCAGCAGAAGTAGAACGTTTACGTACTTGTACTGACGAAATTAATTTAGATGATATATTTATGATTAAAACTTATATTGGACATGGTTGGAAAGACGTTGCTAGAAAGTTGTTATATTCGGACGGTCAAATTGAACAATTTGAAGAAAATTACAAATTTAGAGGCATAAGTGAAGTAAATTTGATTGCAATATACTATTTCTCGTTCATACTCTTATCTGTATCATTGCAAATTTTTTGTACTAATGATCATATTTCTAGGTAATTTATCAAATATTTCTGGACTGGAAACAAGCTAATACAAAAAATGCAGACATTGGTAATTTGATAAACATCTTATGGATTTGTAAAGAATACGATTGTGCAATACGATTAGCTTCCGCTCGCAGCCAGTCGACATAACGCATTTTAACTGTATCTTTGTAATAATAAATTTTTGAACAATTTATCTTTTAATCGAATATATTCCACAAGTAATTATATTTATTAGTCAGAAACGAAAATTATTTTTAATTGTATCCAACTTATATTAATGATAATAACTAGAATAAAAAGTTAACTGCTGTTTCTATCTGTAATGTATATTTTTTAATAAATAGATTTTAATGAATATAATATAATATTTACTGTATATTTACTGTAATACAATCTTATAATATAATCTTATAATCTTACAATAACATTAATCTTAATTATGCATGTAGTTATCGTCGAACAACATACAATTAATGCAAATATCACTATAAAGCAGTATAAGTGGGCGTTCCATGGGCAAGGAAACCTAAGGGCAAAATCGCGGATAGTGCCGTGAGTCGCAACTGACGTGGTTATGTAGATATATATTTTCCAGGTACAGAAATCCTATTCTTAGGATATCCCTTTGCCAATGAAAGCGTGGCTTATCATCCGCCGATTGCTGCTCTGCTCAAAATAACTGCAGTTTTGCATTAGTAACTATATATAATCTTTCACTGCTTAGTGTTCAGAAATCCATTTTTTTCTTAAATGCAATTATTTAATACATATATTAGATATACAATTATGCCATATTATATAGTCATATCATAAAATATATAATTGAGTATGAATGACTTTATCTCTTTTCTTTTTTCTCTATCTCTCTCTCTGTACATACATGCATACTTAAAATGATTATATTTCTAGTATATATACAAGTAGAAAATATATACGATTAATGTACAATTGATATATATATATATAAGCAATTAAAAAAAGTATATATAAAAGTATATAAATAAGAAATACAAGAAATATTTTCAAGTAATACATACATACATTTGTAACATATCTTTCTTTCTTTTCTAATTTTTTTCTTCCCCTTTTTTACCAAAAATTAAGTCTTTACAATTTTCAAATTGTGTGACCATTTCTTGTAAACTTTTATTTCCATCTATTATTAAAACTGGTGCTGGTACATTAAACAGTGTCTGATGATAAAGCCACTCATCATGAATATTATGAACTTGCTGTAAATATTCTAGTGATACACAATTTTCTTCTTTCCTTGCTCTTGTTTTCGTTCTTTGATATACAATATCCGGCGATGTCCTCAAATAAACTGCATTAATATAAAAGTAATAACTAATATCATTAGCAATGAGAAATGTGTAATTTATATTATATATTTATGATAACATACTTATTAAATCCGTTACTATATTGACATTCTGTATACACCAGTCATACCAATCTTCTAAGACCATTATTTCCACATCTTGTAATAGTTTAGAACGTTTCATGGTTTCTATAAAGCACCTCGAGCTAAATACAGATCTTTCCATAATTTTATAAGGCATTTCAGATTCGTAAGTATGAAGTTGCAGCATTGTTAATTGTACATAAGATTGGAATAAGAAACTATAGCGTTTAGGATTTGTGTACATTAATTCCTAAATATTTTAAGCAAATGTTTATCAACGTTACATACATTTTTACATGAATAACACTAAATCTATATTCAAGCAAGCTCACCAATAAATTTGTTCCAGCAACATTTCGCCAAAGTTCTACTGGTTCTTGTAAAACAGTTGTATTGTTAAATTGTTTAAAATGACTTAAGAATGTTGTCTTACCACTTCCTATATTGCCTTCTATGCATACTGTAAATGGTCTCTTATACAATTTGCAAGTAGAAGTAGTCATTTTTATTAGTAGAAATAAAGATTTGCCTTAAAAAAATGCAAAAATACGTTATCTTGTAATAATGATATAATTGTTTTATTTTTATATGAAATATATAAAATACTAATTATTAAAAATATCGTATTTATATTTGATATGATTACACGCTACTGCTATGCTCAGTGACATTGAAACATTGTTTGATAAATTTCCCGCGTAAATTTTCTGTTCAGCCCTTTTACTGGCAAGTTCTTTTAAAGAGGGGGTAATCACGTAGATAGAAATAGTAGTTCCATAATTTGTCATTCTTCAAATTATCTTTGATTGTTTTTTATTAAATTAATACTTACCTAATGAAGTCATGATTAAGTAATTTTTATTAAACAATTTACGTTATAACACTATAGAAGAATAAAGGTTTCATTCACATTTTTTATCCTCGAGCATCTTATATTTTCATTTACCGTATAACCATTGCGTAGTTGTATCGAAGATTGGTATATCACTAGTTCAAACTTTGCTATTACGCGCACTATAATGGGTTGAATGCTATATTGCGCAAGTTAAAATATTATTTCATTATATACGCGGTTATGTATTATTTTTATTACAAAAATGAATGTATTTGAAACAGTGAAAGCTTTTTATTGAATTGAAATATTTATTATAAACTAGGAGAAATAAATATACTCTATTATTGATATGTATAGAAAATAAAATAAGATTTAGAATTTTGCATTTATAAGTTAATAAGAGGCATGCATTAAATGATCAAAGTTGTTGGATAAAAAAGTGGAACAATCAAAGTAACATATGTATTTATAAAGCATATATACATTGATGGCCATGATATATGTATATACATATAGTTTTTCTATCAACAGATATGAGTTTGTCATATCAGTTGGTTGTTAGGAAAATGCAAGTGACTTACATTTTAAATGATGATTTAGCGAAGTATTTTTAGATACCTTTCAATTATTAGTCAGAATATTATATTGTATTTTTTATTACGGATTTTTGATGAATTCTATATTTTGCTTCTAAATAATTAATTTCTTAAAATGATTTAAATAATACTGTGTATTAAACGTACGCGAAACATGTAATACATGTAAGGCAATCATAAAATATTTGATGTTGAAAAACAAAATTATGAAACAATCAGTTAATTCATAATCATTTATTTTTACTGAAATTCTATTGTGATTAGAACAATGCGAAATTTTTTGGGCGATGCTATAATATGGTAAGTTTCAAAGACGAAATTGTTGGAATAATGAGACTGCCATGTATTAACGTTATGATTCTTTTTTTATTTCTTTTCTTCTTTCCTTTTCTCTCTCTTCTAAAAAATATGTTACAAATAAATAAAATCCTTGGATGATATTTTTCACTTATTAATATAATTTTTTCTGTAGCATATTGCTACTACTTTCAGTAAGCCTTATATTTGGAGCTAGTGAAATTATTAAATCTCTTGTGAATACCGGAGAAAATTTTCTAACAACTTCTTCCTATAATTGGATTATTAAATTATGCTTAAATTTATTGAGTTATGCCACTGTATTATTGCCAGGTTTCCTCATATACAAATATGTTCGTCATACCAAATATATGCAAAGGGGAGGTAAGTGAAAAGATATATTAATCAAATAAAAAGAATTTATGAACTTTTATTTAAAATTGTGGTTCTTTTAAACAGGCAAAGGGTGCATACCCAAACTAGTACATTTATGTTTTGTGGGTCATTATGAAACTGGACTACTGGATTCCTCTTCTTATACATCTACTCCATCGAATCATAGCCAACGTACTTTTACACAAGATGCTTTGTTACTCCTATATTGTTTTTTTGGGTTGCAAATTAGTTATTTAACATGGGGTTACTTACAAGAAAAAATAATGACACAGGTATAATCTGTTTAATAACAACACACACACACATACGCACATGTGTGCATACACACCATACATTGATAAAAAAATTTATGAAATTATGAAGCAAGGAATGTTTTACAATGAATTATGTTTGAAAAATTATACATTTGGACAAATGTGAAGTAGCAACATTAACAATTTTCAAGTACATGTTAATATGGGATAATTCCCATCGTGTACTAAAAAAATCATTATTAACTTAGAGTTTGATCATTGCTAGTCACTACTTCTAGGATATCCAAGGTTTCTGTGAAGCAAAGATTTTTGAATTTACAACTCTATTTTCTTGAACATAAACTTTTAATACTGTTTCGAGATGATGTTTAAAATGTAGGTTGCAAAATTAATAATATGTTATAAGTATGAATAGTCTAGCTTAATACTATACAATCATTAAAAGTCTTTTATGAAGACATTTAATTTTTCAGGAATATGAAGACATTGCTGGCAACAAGGATCGTTTCCAAGATTCACAATTTCTAGTATTTGTAAATAGAATTCTTGCATTCTTAATGTCAGGGTTGTATTTAATAATTCAAAGACAACCACAACACAAAGCGCCTCTTTATAAGTATGCATTTAGCTCCTTATCAAATATCATGAGCAGTTGGTGTCAATATGAAGCTTTAAAGTATGTCAGTTTCCCAACACAGGTAATCATCCGTTTAACATTTTGTTTTTTATTCCTTGATTCGAGAATTTTGTTTGGTAATTACGTTTAATTAAATATGATATATACATTTCAGGTATTGGCAAAAGCTTCGAAAATAATCCCAGTAATGATAATGGGAAAAATAGTTTCACATACCACATATGAATATTACGAATATGTTACAGCTGTACTCATTTCTATTGGAATGACATTGTTTATGTTAAATAGTTCAGATTACAAAGGCGGTGAGTGCTTTTTGTCATTTAATGTAAATCTACTAATCTTTCTTTTCTCTAATTATTGTTTCAATGCTTTTAGATGGAGCTACAACTATATCTGGTATTATTCTCTTAGGAGGCTATTTATTATTAGATAGTTTTACAAGTACCTGGCAAAGTGCATTATTTGAGGAGTATGGAGTAACAAGTGTGCAAATGATGTGTGTAGTTAATATGTTCTCCTGTTTATTAACTGCAATGTCCTTATTTCAACAATCAAGTTTCCCTCTTATATTTTCCTTTATGACAAAGGTAATTTTAATTAATTAAGGTAATGATAGTAACAATCTCTGATACAACTTTAATATTCTTATTATTGCATAGTATCCTAGGTTCATTATGGATTGCTCACTTATATCAATTTGTTCAGCAAGTGGTCAATTGTATATCTTTTATACAATATCTAAATTTGGTCCAGTAACGTTTGTCATTATGATGACTATAAGACAGGTAATTATTGTGTTAAATATATCACTATTAATAAAATAAATAAGCTTAAGGTATCGTTTTCTTCCTTTTTCAGGGCTTGGCTATATTATTATCTTGTTTGGTATATCATCATCGTGTGACAGTTATCGGTATCATTGGCATTCTACTAGTATTTGGTTCGGTATTCTTACGAATGTATTGTAGCAATCGATTACGTGCAATAAGAAGACGTAGGGCTGCGCAAATAGTATAAAAGTTAATTATGGAAACAAAAAAGCATAGGTACAAATTTCGTTAAATTTTGTACATTTATTTTTTAAATGTACATAAGTTTTGTTAGGTATAGTTAAAAAAAGTGGTTAATTCATATTGATTATACTATTTTGACAGTTTTCATATATATTTTACAAGCACTGGAGAAAACAATCAATTATTTTTAAAAATCCAGTTATCAAACCTGTTATTTGATAATGTACTAATGTACTTTTAAGTAGAGTACTTTTAAATACACGGACATACATATATATACGTATATACATATTAAAAATAATTAGACAGAAAAATGCATTATTTATTCAAGAAATATTTATTTTATTATAGACAAAAAATGTCACTTTTACAAGAAAAGTATTAATAAAAAACATATTGATTGTACGATTTATTGTCTACAAAGATCATTTATATACAGGAATGGTTATATGTATTTTGTTGGAGATTAAAAACATACTCGTTCATATATTAGATCACTTTTAATTTTTATTAATATCCAGAAACATACAATATGATGCAATCAATTAAAACTCTTAGGTACTGACGAGGTTGTTTATTCTTCTGGAGACGAAGGTTTGTAGATAGCAATAAGGCACAAGATAGAAATGACTAACTCAGATGCTAGAAGTACCAATTGTATGCTACAAAGAATCACTTCTAGTCTGAGGACATAATTTTGCCAAATTAGGAAGTATAACGTTGCCAGGGAGCTGGGTACAGTTAAAATCACTCCAATAAGAATTGGCAATCCATGTTCTGTCAAATTCCCTTTCCTTCCAAAATAAATTCTGGCTCCTTCTGTGATTATAAGTAAGAACAAAAGCGCAAACTCTGCCAATGTTGTATTTGTGCCAGGTGAAGGTAGATTCGCAGCTTTAAAAAAGCCCATACCCAATTCACATATAGCAAACATACCAAAATAAAAAGAGTTTAGATACATAAGAATTTCGTATGTTAAAGATGAACTGGCTATTGTAGGCATTCTACAACGACTCTTTAACAATATTGGAAACCTTATGCTTATTAAGTTTTATCTAATATTAACTCATTCTGTTTTAATGTACCTAATTATGAAAACTGTTGTTCCATATCCATTATAATTCGCATCTTCTCGATTAAGTATATACAATGCTTTTTCAGTTCATTTATCGAATTTCATTTATATTCTTTCTTTTTAACTTTGAAAATTCATTCTTAGTTTTCTACGCTACAACGACGATGTCATTCTTGAGTGTTACGCACGCAAATGGAAGTTACCTTTCGATTTTATTTTTGAATATGTCACAACGTGCGTGCATATATAAATATTCAGATCTAGAATAACGTTTGTAATTATTCTAGCGAATTTTTGGTAAAAGGTGTTCTTAGTTAACTATTGTTCATAATTACATAAAGCGATGATCATAAAGATCAAGTTTGGTTAAGAAGGTGTAAACACAACCGAATTTTTTAGAAGTAAAGTAGTGTAGTAATCATTTCCACTGTTTTCTTTGAAGCTTTTATCTTTCGTTACTTTTCCTTGACTATACATTTAGTATTTCAGTTAAGAAAGCTTATACATCAAAGAAAAGTTTAGCAGATACCCACTTTCACGAAAGGAATAACAACCGACTCGTGATTCGCGTATCACGAATATACCGAGCAGTGCTACCAAATGAGGAAACAAGAAATGTGCGTAATTTGATTACAAAATTTGAATAACATCTGTATGTACTTTAACATGCATGTACAAATTTCGGAGGTATATTAACACGACCTCAGTATGTAATATCGAATGTTAATATGTATTTTAACCTCTACAAATAGTAGCTGTTATATCTAAAACGATATTTTTATCGAAATATATAATTTGAATTTGGATGAACTCCTAAAGGCTATGAAAAAATGGATTAATTCGAAGAATGAAAAGTTTATAGAAGTGATCGATGGGTAATTTATCATGGCAGAGCCATCATCCGAGTGCGACGAATGATCTGCAATGGCTTTCTATTCGAACTTTTCAAGAGCATTTCGTTTCAACAAATTCCTTCAAAATCTCGGAGAAAAGTGGCAAAGAAAAAAATACGTAACCCCGATACGATTTCATCGATCGATAGCAAGAAGCGTTAACAATTTTGAAAGTTCGAAGCGAGTGGTTAAAGCTGTTCTTATCTTGTCTTACAAGCCTCAGCATCGAACGCAAATTTATGAAAACGATCTGTGGGCAAAGAACACGGAATACGAAAGTTTCTTTGGTATAATTTTAATTGTGGCAAGAATTCTCGTGATAGGTTCTATTCTTACTGGACTGACTGTCGTATATTTGATCACACGTTTTACACATGGACACGTGTTTCCGATAATCCTCCGGAAAGGTAATTACTCGTTAATCAAAGGAAAACATATATCGAGCGTAGGTTACGGTTGCAGGTATCGAATTTCTCGGGCCAATTTTCGTAAAATTCGGTCAATGGGCGTCAACGAGGAAAGATTTGTTTCCTGAAGATGTTTGTCGTACGCTGTCATTATTGCAACAAAACGCTTCCGCGCATTCTTGGATTTATACAAAGCAATTGCTTAAAGCCATATACGGCTCGAATTGGAGGAATATATTCGTAAAATTCGAACACGAGATGCCTATCGGATCAGGGTGTTGTGGTCAGGTATAAAAATGAAATTGATCGATCGAGTTTGATCGATAGATTGTATTCTGTCCGTTCATTCGATTCGATGAATCTGTTCGACCGGCAGGTGTACAAGGCATGGGTGGATCTGAATGCTCGAGTGGATGTAACGCGAAAACCTCAAATACCTGCATTTATTCAAAGTAAGCCATTTAAATACGATCCTTTCTTTCATCTTATCTAACACATTGCTACGCATGCTACGCAAACATCAACGAAACTTTCAGTCACGCGAAAAATGGAAGCTTTAATGCTTCCGTAGTTCTTAATACGTATATATGTAAATGTATAATACGTCGTGAATCTTGTTGCAGTTATCGAATATTTAAAATTTGGCTCGTTAATCAGTTTCATTGGTAAATATACGAAAAAATTGGTTTTACTATATCGAATTGTAAACATATCACGTGACATAAAATAATTTCAGAGAAAACGTTGAATATCGATGAAACAGATACGAACGTTAATGCATACGTAGGTCGGAACCTACAACCGGTAGCGGTTAAAATTTTACATCCTGGAATTCAGGGACAACTAAGGTATGACATACACAGCATGGTGTAATGGAAAATAACAACCGATCTTCCTGAATCTCTAGATCGTTTTTCTTTGTCGTTTAATTTAGAAGAGATCTTCGCATAATGAGAGGGATTTGCAGGTGCGCGACATATATCGTGCCCCAATTGCAATGGCTCAGTCTTAACGATTGCATCGACGAATTTTCACAAATAATGGAAAATCAAGCAAGCTTCACGTTCAAGTTTAATCGCTTAGATCTTACAGAGCTATTTCAAATATTTATTCCTTATACGCTAACTGTTTTGTAAAGGTCGACATGAATTTGGAAGCACAGAATTTGATTCAGTTTTCGAAAAATTTTTCGAGGAAGAAGGATGTCATATTCCCCCGGCCCTACACGAATTTTACTCAACGGGAAGTTCTCGTGGAAAGTTTTCACGAAGGTTTCCCAATTTCCGATTATCTCGAAGATCAGGATACAACGCTGCAAGGAAAACTGGCTAAGATAGGGATTAAAACGATTTTAAAAATGGTATAGCGCGGTCTGCCAACACGATTGGTATCGTGTCGAGTAATTCTCACGGACTTCTTAATTAATTACAAATGAAAGTTATCGGGAAAATGACAGGTGTTTAAAGACAACTTCATTCACTGCGACTTGCATCCTGGTAATATCTTGGTGCAGACAAATCGCGAACCTATTGGAAAGATCAGCGCTTGGTTTTGGAAATTTATTAATCGCAATTACTTACCGGCTTATCCACGCTTAGTCATACTCGATTGTGGTTTGGTAGTGTCTCTGAACGATCGCTGTCGACAAAATCTTAAGAATGTCTTCCGGTCGGTGCTCATGGGAAACGTACCTACATATATTTCTTACTTTTGCCCTCGTTTTCTACCTTTACTTTTCTTCCATTCGCTGATTCATTTATTTGTTTCAGGGCGAATTGGCAGCAGAATACATTCTGGAACATAGTTCGCGTGCATCCTCCGACCCGGACGGTTTCAAGAATACAATGAAAGATATCGTAAACTCGCATCTTCGAAGCAGAATCAATGTAATCTTAAAACATTTTCAAAGACACGAGCGTATAACGCGAGAAACGATGGTCGAAATCGATCAAAACCCTTTCGGAGGAACGTTTCGAAATGTTACAGGTAGACGTGAGTACCGTTGTGACTGAATTGTTTTCCGCGATGGTTCGGCATCGTGTGAAGCAAGACGGAACCTTCAGCAGCGTGATTCTCAGTATGGTAGTGATCGAAGGCCTCGGTCGCAGTCTGGATCCAAATATCGATATCTTCACAGAGGTTGTGCCGTTCATTTTTACAAGTACAGCGATGTACGATTAAGTTGTGAAACATCGTTTCAATTACTAAAACACGTCGGGAAATTTAAGAAAGGAAAGAAACGTATCGTCTGTTGTCAAGACAACGAAAAGAGATTCTGGAATCCTAATGCCGAAAGAACTTGTTACTTTGCGATTGTAAAACGCGTTCGTGCGTTCGCATTGTTCTGTTTTTCAAAAAATTGTATAACGCAAAGGAGAGGATTGTATGTTATTCGCATATAACACAAAGGATTGGAAGAGTAAAGCAACCGAGGAAGAATTTAGAAGGAATTTATTTTATCGAATACACGCGCGACGATCTTCGTCACCGAATAAAGTCCCGCACGAGAAAATTCCCGTTTTAATAACATGCCATTATACGAATCCCGAGAGGAATTCCAATTTTAAAGCAGACTACACAGAAATTGCGTGTAATCGCAACGGACAGAATTCCGGCGAGTGACCAGTTGCTCGTGATCACTTCCTGGTTGGTCGACTACCTTTCGTACAACGATATACCACCTGTATGTGTGTATATGCGTACGTACACACATATATATGTGGGTAAGTGTTCCGTACATGTTCCTCTCTTCGGATTACTTTTTTTTATATACCTTCCGTATGTATTCGCGAAATTATATTTGCGAAAAAGTTCTACTTTTGCCAGATCATTGGAAACTTTTGCAATAATATCGATTGTAAATATCCGTAAATCGCCTTTCCGATTGTATCTCTGTTTGTATAAAAATCTATAAAATTTTTGTCACGCGTTTTACATCTTTATAAGTATACACGTAGTTAGTTACACATATACTTTACCAAACTTGACGATATTTCTCCGTTTTCTCGTCTCGCATCGCCTTAAAACCATTTATACGTTTGATTTTATAAAATGTAAGACGAGAATTTGCCTGCCTCCTTCTTTTTTTTTTTTTTTATCATAGGAAAATAGATTTATCAATATGATAAATTGCTTTTCATTTCGTCAACGTTGTCACGGTTACGGTTAATCTCATTGGGAGTAGCAAAATCACCATAGTCCATCACCATTATCACCATTACCATCATTACCACCATCACCACCACTACCACCGTTACCACCACCACAATCACCATTACCACCACCACTACTACCGCTACCGCCACCATCACAATCATCTCAACGACGACGACACGACGCGACGTTTGGCGTCTCTTTTTAACTGTACTTCAGACTACGCGCACCCTTCGTAAGTACAAGAACGTCTTGTTTTTATCCACTGGTTGATCATTACCCGTGACACGAATATGCGAATTTAAACAAATCCGTCGATTATCCGGGCACAAGCAGGTCATTGAAACACTCGTTGTATATCGTCTTTTTGCCTCTGCTTCATATTCACGTGAACAAAATCCATTTAAAGCGAGACAGTACACGTATTTAAAATAAATAGTGTGAATCGCATCGTGTGAGCATGTGGTTCTAGTGGTAGATCAGCGCTTATACCGTGGGAACGAATAATTGGTTTATACTCGTATTTCCTTAGATCGAATCAATGATCGTTATTTGAATGTAATAGATAGAATGGACCGGAATCCATTTGATCGTCGTCTGTCTTTTGGAAATTTCTCACTTCTTTCATTTCGTCTTATCCGGTTTACTTTTTGATGGGATTTAATTAGTTCCTTCAAAGACGGTCTACATCGATTTATTCGCGTGGACGTTATGCGAGAATAAAATAATAGAATACTTCGCGGTGTTAGCAAATCAATCGCAGCGTAGTCTCGTTCATATTTTCCCGATAGATGGTAAAATTGTAAATTTAATAGTTTGATCATCCCTTTGCCCGCACGACCCATACGCTACACGTATACATACGACGCGAAAAGAAATTCGATTATTAATCAAAACAATATAAGTATCGTTCGATGCGATGTTACATAATTTTTGTCATTAATCGGTTTGTTACGTGTCTCTCGTCAGTCTTAGAACGTTGAGAGTAGGTATGTATAAAATTAGAAGAACACGGGGGAACGTAGCGAGGAAATCTGTAACAAAGTGACGATGTTAGACATTTCGATTCGATGTTAGATTTAATTAGCCGCAACGGTACTGGCGGACTAACGAAATAATTCTTTTCTTTTTTTTTTCTTTTTCTTTCTTTTTTTTTTTCGAACGTAACCTGCGGTATTTGTTCGACCTTACTACGTATTTCAAATAATTTTGATAATACGAGCATGGCAAGTTACTTATTTCGTAATGACAACAGGTCTTGGTTACGTGAAACGTACACAAGCCAACGAGCGTGTCATCATGTATCGTATCGTTCACATCGCATCGGTGGGACGGGTATTTAGGCATTTTCTCTCCGATCCGTGTAACAGCTTTGAGATTAGCGAGTGAAAGAGAGAGCAGGGTCATCGTGACGACACGTGTTATCAGCCCACTGCAAATAGAAGAAACCGCCGGTCCGTAAATAACACTGGGACAGTCAGTCAACTTCGAATGGACTCGGAGCAGCGGTGGTGCGTCATTTTTTTTTTGCCAACGGCTAGTTGGATTTATCGCGATCCGCGTTCCTTCCGCGAGCGGTACTAACACGCGCTTCGCTTCTCCTATATTCTCTCGAAGCGTAACAAACTCTCTCTCTATCAGTTTCCTGTTTCGCGATCGTTCTCCATAGACCGGTCGAACGAACCCCCTACCTATCTAGGATCGAACAGTTTTACACCGGGTCTCAACTGTATACATACCTACTCGTGTTTAACGCGACACGGTTGATCGTTGTACCTCGTGGCTACAGTTTGTCGATTCGATTTTTTCGGCCGCGACAGGCCGATCCTACATGAAAATATATAAATAAGCGCAATACGTAGCGTTTGGTATGCGCGTGTCGAGTTTGCGACCGTTTTCTCGATATATCCGTTTATCGTCGAGATAACGAACGTCTATAAAAATAATAATTGTTTGTCGCGTCGCGTCGCGTCGGTTTCAAGTTGAAGATTCGAGAGTCCGCGAGATAATAAGTACGCGATGTGTACTTTTCGCTCAAAGATCGGTATCTCGTGACATGATAACGAAGCTCCCAAACATTTGCCTTCCCCTTGTAATAATCGCGATCCAACGACAATACTCGCAAGTGGGCGATTCTGTTGCTGCTTTTACAGGAATATCGAGATGTTACTCTCGAGCGCTTGGTTCGAAGTAATCGCGCTAGCTCTTTTGACGATATTGATCTTCGCTACTAGCTATCGGCCAGCATGGTGGTTTTGGACCGGCACGTCTCACAAGAACAACGGTAAGTTTCTATGGGAATAGTAACCCCTTCATCGGGTTCGCGTTATGGAAATAAATTGATATGTTTACATGGATCGTTAATCGCGCTGATCGAGCAGAAGAAGCACGAGCAACGTGCACGAATTTAATTGCCATCGTATGGCAGAGTGACGTCCAGTTTCTTTTTTCGACGCAACGTCGTGTTCGAATATGTGGTTGTGTATAGATTTGAAAGGTCGAAGGAAAATGATATTTCGTGTATGGGCGGCCTTCGATTCAAAGCGGTACGCGTTTGTGTATAGTGTACAGCCACGATCCCCTTTCTAAGTTTAAACCTCGTGGTTCGACGCGATCCTGTTGCTTGCTTGAAAAATTATTGCCCGCTGCTTCATACGCTCTATAGTACATAGATCGGTTCGAGAAAATCGCTTTCTTTCCGCGCGATCGTTTATGTTTTTGCGCGATCTGTTCACAGTACCAGCCGGTGAGGAGAAGGACGATAGGAAGCGCGAAGCGGTAACCAAAGTACCGGGACCGTATCCTTTGCCGATTCTCGGAACCAGATGGATCTTCTCTTTTATCGGCTACTATAAGCTGAACAAGGTTCACGATGCTTACAAAGGTAAGAAATTTGGCCCTGGTATACGCGTCGCTTTCTTTACGACGCGAAACATCGAGTCTCGTAGCGAACAACCGACTCCGATTCGTTATACCTACACATTTTAACATAGCTGATTGTTTCTGACTGAAGAATAGATTTGAACCAACGATATGGTGCGTTGTGTAAAGAGGAAGCATTATGGAACTTTCCTGTGATCTCCGTGTTCTCTCGTCAGGATATCGAAACTGTTCTCCGCCGAAACTCCAAGTACCCGCTTCGACCTCCGCAAGAGGTCATATCCTACTATCGACGAACTCGTCTGGATCGTTACACAAATCTCGGTTTGGTCAACGAGTGGGTATCTTTTTTTGTTTTATTTTTTTTTTTTTTACCAAGAACTTTCTCTCTGTGTGTACACGTAATAAATTAAAGGAGGAGGATAAAGAAAAAAGGAGGAAAAAAAAATCTTCTTCGTAGAGACCGTTTACAGTCTTAAAATATCTACAAGCTTAACACGCGTTGGTAGAAGAAACGAGAAGGTTGCGATTAATTTCAATTTAAACGAACGAATAATTCGACAGACAGGGACAAACATGGCACGATCTTCGGCTAGCTCTTACGTCAGAATTGACGGGCGCTAACACCGTTCTTGGCTTCTTCCCGGCTTTGAACATCGCCGCAGATTCTTTCATCGAGTTAATTCGTCGACGAAGGACGGGATATAAAGTGATAGGTTTCGAGGAGCTTGCCTACAAAATGGGACTGGAAAGTAAGATATACTTCACCACGGTAGTGGTTATCGTACACGCAACGCGATCTTTCATTTGGATTCTGTATTTTGTTTCGGTCTAGGCACCTGTACTTTGATCTTGGGTCGACATTTGGGTTTCTTAAAGCCAGATTCCAGCAGCGAGCTCGCTACGAGATTAGCGGAAGCTGTCAGGATACACTTTACGGCCTCGCGGGACGCCTTTTACGGATTACCGCTGTGGAAATTATTACCAACTTCCGCGTACAAACAACTGATAGAAAGCGAGGACGAGATATACAAGTACGTACTGTGGCTGGTTCGAGGCGCTGTCGTACGAATAGATTGAAAATTCGATGGGCCTTATACAGGTTGCTGGTTTTCAGTATCATCTCGGAGATCGTCGAAGCCACTATATTGGAGAAGCGAAACGATGCTAGAGACGAGTCGGTCGAAGCTGTTTTCCAATCCATTTTAAGGCAAAAGAGTCTCGATATATGCGATAAGAAGGCGGCTATCGTTGACTTTATAGCGGCTGGTATACACACGGTGAGAACGTTATTTTTTCTTTTTTTTTTTCTTTTTTTACCGCATTTCGATGCAGTTCGTCTTTACAATACTTTATCATTTTTGCATGCTTACCGTCTCGTGGTTGTGCACAGCTAGGAAACACTCTGGTGTTTCTATTCTACTTGATCGGACGTAATCCAGATGTACAAGCTAAACTTTACGAAGAAACCCAATCGTTGGCACCGGCTGGCTGCGATTTGACGATCGAGGATTTACGGCACGCCAAGTATCTGCGCGCATGTATCACCGAATCATTCCGGTGCGTAACGCGCGACGCATTTCTTTTCTAAAAAGATTCTAACGTGTCTTAACGTGTGGCTGCATTATGTCGTTTCGCATTTAGAATGATTCCAACGACAACCTGTATCGCCCGCATTTTGGACGAACCCATCGAACTAAGTGGTTATCGTCTTACTACTGGAGTGAGTAACGGCTGCGGTGCTTCTGTTTGTGTTAATCAGAAACCAGTTCTTTAGGGTTATCTCTTTTTTCTTCTTTTTACTTTCTTCTCTTTCACTTCTCTTCTTCTTTCTCGTCGTTCGATCATCGTTTAATCATCGTTTCTCTTCTAGACAACGGTCCTTTTACACACATGGATAGCAGGCTTGAACGAAGAGAATTTTAAAGATGCCGGAAGATATTTTCCTGATAGATGGCTAACGCCTATCAGTCCTCATTCACCGTTATTGGTTGCGCCTTTTGGAGCTGGAAGAAGGATATGCCCGGGCAAGCGATTCGTGGATCTCGCGTTGCAGCTTATTTTGGCAAAGGTTCGTTTTTTATGCGCGATACATTTTGAAGTTGCGTTTTTGAAGTTTGGTGTTGCGTCGTTATACGTTCAACTATCTAATTTTGTCGCAGATCGTACGAGAGTTCGAGATCATCGTGGATGAAGAGCTTGATCTGCAATTTGAATTTATTCTCGCGCCGAAGAGTCCGGTCTCTCTTGGCTTCCGTGATCGTTTTTAAGACAATACAATGAACCGAATGCTTGTTTAAATATTACCGAAATCCTGCATCGTCGTTCTTTCGTTGGCGATCGTTATTTTCTGTTCGTAGTCCATTCGTGAAATGATTTATTTGTTGTAAATAATTTTTGTTCGTTCAATTCGGGATAATTATCGTTACAGTATACGGATACATCATGATAGCTTTTATATTTCATCGCGTGTACCTCGGAGTCGTCTTATTCTTTAACTACCTAATTGTTTTCAACTACTTACGGATTTTCGCTACATCGTTGCGCATCCTCTGTATGAATAAGACGATCCCGAATATAGTGCGAATATAGGACGTTGCCGTTTTGAACCGGTATTAAAATCTCTTTTTTCAACATAGTTACATAATACGTATTTATTTCTCTTTTGTTATCAACGACACTCGCGTGTGTATCGTGCGAGTTAAATTAATTATTAGTGATTTTCTATGATACATGCGTGTGCGTAATTGTATTCGAAAAGACTGAAAGTAATTATTCAATGCATTAGCCACTGTATACGATCGCTACAAACTCGCGTACATATAAGTTATTCCTTGCATTACCTCGTTGATCGCAATTCGACAGTTCAAATTCAGATTAAGATAGTTCACGCGATGCGAATAACTGTATTATTCAACAAGCACTGTTTTCGCGATGCTTTCGCAGGTTTCTGTAAAGCGTAATGTCATATATGCATATTGTATGTTCGGAAATTTTTACAGAACGATTGGCGATATACGTACAGGGTATTTTACAATAGTCCTCGTACCTCTGAATTTTTCACATCGCAGCAATTGTATTCTAGTACTCGAAGGGATACCATAAATATTAGATCATCGTTCAAGTTTCCATGACCTTTCAATCTCTCACATTGAAACATCGTAATTTCATACTGCAATCTAATAATCTTTCTTTCAAACGAGTGCCATTGTCATCGATATATATATATGCGTATGTTTCTGAATGAACCGATATCGAACGAAGTTAAGGCGACTATGCCGTCGATGTTCTATGTGAACGATTCAAACGCCACGAAAACTCTGACGAGTGTTTAAAGATAACGATCGTGTTAGAAGAAAGCATATTTAGGGCATCGCCAACGGCTATCGATGCGTGTCAATCGGTATTGAGCGAATCTTTTCTCTTTTCTACGGAATTATTACTTGACCAAACCTTTGATGCTCCTGGGTAGATTCGGAATGGAACCTTTGTTCACGCTTGCGGCTGTCGGTCTCATAAAACTGTGATTTCTGGTTCCAGTCCTTGGGTGAATCAATTTACTTTTGGTGACGGACGATGGCACCTTCTCCACGTTTACACGATTTAATGGCAAAGACTGTGGACGCATGCTACTGCCGCTTCCGCTGCTACTACTACGCGAAGACAGCGTTCGTCCTTTGTTTGCTTTTTGCACGTCGGTGGTCGACTGAAAACACGACGATTTATTTGACTAAAAAAACTGTCATGAAAATTAGAAGATAGCTGGCTAGCTGAATGCTTACCCCGAGAGACTTGCGAGCGGTTCTCGCAGTTGGGCCCACGCTGCTTCCGCTGCTACTGCTTCTGCTCGCTGGTATTCTAGTGACCGTCGCGCGTGGATTCGTTCGACGTTTCTCGTTGCTTTTCGGCGGTAACGGACTGTGTGACGGACTTTTTCGCAGATCGTTGGTTAACGCGCAAATCGCTGACGTGTAAGTACGAAGAGGTGCGTGATTCGGAACTAAATTTCGTACGGTGTTTACCGACGTGGCGCTATTTAAGGAACTTCGCGAACTACGAAGGCTGCTTCTCGATCCCGAACGTTCCACCTCGTTCCTCGTCTGACTGTTGTTCGATTGGAACGTCAGATTTGAATTTCGTTGCATCGACTCCGCCGCTTTTCTCACTGCAACGTCCCGCTTCAAAGCGTTTGTTCGTTTCGGAAGAAAGCTAGACTTCTCGCTGGTGTGTTTCATCGAGCCCGCTCGCTTCTCGAATCCTTTCGAGATCGGTGGCGACGGCGACGACATTGTTTTTAACGTCGCATCACCGATCGATTTGCTCGAGTCATGTTCCGTTACTTGGATGTGATCGATGGTGGTGCGAACGGGAGGATGACTATCGCTCGCAGAATAGCGTAATTCGGCTGGCGAGCATCGCGTCGAATCGTGGGTATCCGTCTCGTAATTTCCGGAGGACGTTTCTTGACTGAGGGTTTCCGAAACTAAACTCTGCGTTTCCTCGAAACCTTCGTCGTTCATCTCTTGGTCTCGAGCTTTTCCCGAAGCAGGCAACAAAGAAAAAGAGGAGGAGGTAGAGGTGGTGACATTTATATCAGGCGGGACGAATCTAGGATGAAAGACCGAACCGTCCGCGTTGGATCGTACGGATTGTTGGATCTTACTTTGGTTTCGCAGCGTCGATTCGGCCCGTTTGTCGTGATAAATCTCGACGTCGGGATCTGCGTTTTCTTGGCAACGATTCGATTCGGTGATGGCCAGATCGATCTCATCGTTCGCGGATTCGTTTTTTCCAAAAGATCGAGATTGCTTCCGAGATCGGCACGTTGACACGTTCTCACATTCGTTCACCTGACTCGGCGGATTGTTGGTCAGTCTGATCGCCTCTTTCACTTGACTAGGATCGATCATGGTCCTCTGTCGTTCGCGGCTAGTTACAGCTCTTTCCGCGAGAACGGTCAACGAGGATTCTCGAGGTCGAGACTCTTGCATCACGGGACTGAGAACGGTGTTGGTTACGGCGACTACGGCCGACGGTTGACTGACCGGCAGCCTCGAGGTTCGGTGCACCAATGGTCGCGACAATCGTTGAAGATCTTCGCCGGAACGAGCGATCTCTGCCAATGCGGTGTCGATATCGAACGAACTCGATGATTCCGCCTGCCGTTTCGATTTCTCTTGCCAAACGGATGGCACAGAATCTTCGCCGTGTCCCTCTTCTTCCGACAGTGGCAAAGAGTGCGGACGGTCAGCTGGTTTCGCTTCCAACGACTCGGCATCGATCATCGACTCTTGCTTCGAGTCTTTCTCTGCCGAGTCTTGACTTTTTTTGTATCTTCGCGTTCTCCTTGCCGCCGAGTAACGATCAAAATTGCCTGAAACGGATCAGCGATAAGGACAACGGTAACGAAATCACCAGAGGCAAACGCTTTACACCACTTACCTATTCCGAAGTCGGTGTTATTTGCATTTTTCGACATTGGATTTTTAAAGTCTCTGCTTTGAAAAGAACTGCTGCAACGTTCTCTTTTACACGGTTCTTTCTCAACCGGCTTCACTTCTTTCGGTGGGCTGAATAACTTCCTAGTTGCCGGAGGTGTTTCTATATTATCCGAATCGATCTCGATCTTGTCGGTGATCTTCTCTTCGTCAGCGCCTTTCTTCAATTTCGCAAATCTCCGCGATCCAGCCGTTGGCGAGTCGCCGTAAGGTTGTCTTAGATAAATCGTTAACTCGTCTTGAGGGCTTGAATTCACGACGTCGGTAGTCTTATTCTTCTTTCTCTCTTCCTCTTTGATCGACTGCAATAAGAAGAGCAGCGGAAGACGAGACTTGGAATCGTTTCTTCTCGCTGACAAGAGGGGATCGGTACTCGACGGTTAAATAAGTGTACGAACCTGCAAAGTGCTGGATGTTAGCACGTTTTCTGCGCTGAGTCGTGATCTTAGCCTACGGGAATAACGCGGGTCAGTCTCTTCCATACTATTTGGTACGTTTAGGCTCGACTTTCGCCAAGGAGATTTATCCTTTTGCGATGGATGCGTCTCTGCTTCTGGAACGAAAACAAGTTCGTACTCGAATTCGATTCGCGATTATAAACTGGAAAGAAATTTGATAAAAATGGTAAAGATGGTCTCTGCAATATGATGGAAAGAATAACCTTCGATAGCTTCCATCGTACGCATCACATCTGTCTTCTCGACGGACGGGCGCCAGTCGTAAACTTCCGAGTACGTATCGTGGGTGGAACCACCTTCCATTTGAATATTCGTCTTGCCTTCGCTCTCTACGCATTAAGTCAACGGAGTTGAAAACGTTTCGCAATGTACATATATGCTGGTACGTGTGTACACATATATACCCGATATTTACCAGAGTCTTCGTAGGAGCGTCGATTCGCATGGTGCAACTGTCTTGCCTTTTTCTGCAGCTCTTCGCCTGCTCGGTCTTCCTTTTCGTTCTCCGATAACCATGCCTCGATCTTCTGCCGCCATGCTTTCCTATTTACGATTCGATATAAACGCATATTTACAGAGCACACGCATCGTGATTGATTCGTTAGGGACGTCGTCGCTTACCCTGCCGGTTTCGTTTCCTCCTCTTGCAAGAAAGGTTTGCTCTCGAGTAAAGGCGACGGAGAACTCGGCCTCTCGCGATCGATCGAGAAATCAGCGTTTAATAGATCGCTTCTGCGAGACTGGCCGCGTGCTCTTCTTGCCCACGACCGATCTGCTCGTTGATCAGGGAAAACATTATTATTATTACTATTGCTACTATTTTTAGACGAACGAAGAATAAATTTCTTAAAGGGATTTGACGCATCGTAAAAGAAGGACGAACGACTTGGTTATACCTAAGCTGCCCCACGATTTTCTTTCACGAGTGCCGTCTTGACCCGACGTCCTTAAGAAGTCCATTAAATTACCGTCGTCATCCTCGCAGGGTATTCGACTTCTTCGACGACGAAGGGTACCGTTCGGGGTAACATCTGTGAACGTGAAGAAAGACGCAGAACAGTAGGAAAGAAGGATAAAGTGGAGGTCCGATAGAAAGGTAACGCGCGTGATCGAGGAATAAAGTTGAAATACCTGGCGAGTAAGTTTCTTCTTTGGTAGATTGCTGGTCGACGATTCCGCCGGAACAAGAACCTAAACGTCGTCGAATATTAGGCGATCCGGTTATCGAGACATCTTCGTCGGAAGTGACAGCCCCGTTTTGCAGTCTTTTGATCTAAATCGGGGAGAATCGAAAAATCGGAAGTTGAATACGGTTATCTTCGTTGATTCGAAGGAGTAGCTGAGAAACGCATACCTTAACGTCGGGACGACCGTAATTTCTTTGAGGTAAACCGCCAGCAAGATCGAAAGGATCGTAACCAATTAAATTGCATTCAGATTCAGAGGTTGGCGCCTCGATTTGTTGTTGGTTATTGGTCACTGTAACATTTGGATGAAATGACGCGACGATCGAAGAGAAAGGCTAATGTACGACTTGACGAAAAGAAAAAGAGGACAAAGATTATGCGTATCGTTATCACGTACGTAGTCGTTTTTTAGCCAAAAGTTGTTCTTCTCGTTGTTTGCGCCTTGCCAATATCTGTTCCTCTTGAATTCTACGTCTCTCGTTTTCTGCGACAGCCTGATTAAACTTTTGGCAAAATTGATGGAATATCTTGAGGCATTCCTCGATCTTGAAAGTGTTGCCGTCTTCGCAGAAAAATTCGGCGAGCGATCGTCTCAACGTTTCGAGTTCTTCCATGTCTCGTTTCAACTGACTCATTTCTCGTTCCGCTATCTACGACACGATTACGAGTTTAATCAAAGTTTCTTGACACGTTCGATGATTTTCTAACGTTTTCCTCCTTTTTCCTTTTTCTTTGTTTTACCAACAACCAAGTAATCATTAAAGACGCGGTACCTGCAAAAATTGTGCCATCTGTTCCTGTATGTCGGTTTCCGTCGAAGGAAAATTAATCTGTGCCTTGATCTTTTTGATCTTTGTGTCGAGTGCGTTAAATTCGTTGTTTAATTGCTCCGTTGTGGTCCTGTGTACCACGAACACACACACACACGACAAAGGATAAAAGAGAGAACGTTTTAGCTGTTGTTTAAATCGAGTAGATTATTTTCGCGAAGGACTTACTTCGTAGCGGCTTCCAGAGTGGTCATACCCTTTGCGAAATCCAGCAAATCCTTCCTCTTCCTTTCGGCTTGCTACGGGTGCACGAAACGTTCGAACATAAACTAGAAACGATACGCGTAAACGAGGAAGCACGAAGAATATACGTTACCAGAGCTACGTAATGTATAAGGTTCATTCCTGGTTTATTCGCTCGAATTTCAGTTATTTTTTGCAAAGAGGATAACTTTACTCCAGCGGCGTTCCCAGCGTAACCACCCTACGTGCATAGACGACGATAATTTTAGTTACGTGTTCGCATTTGCGCGCGTCAATTTTCCAACGAACGCGAGTGCTTTCGTTCTATTTTCGTACCGAATTGAGAAAGTTTCCGGCAACCAGAACCATGTACAACACCTCTTGAAGCGGCTTGTTCGTCATTAAGTCTTCACCAGCTAGGATCATCGAATTGATGCTTGGTTCTAAATAGCTCATATTAGCGGCGAATTCTTCCTTCAACAGCATGCATTCTATGCGTAGTTTGTAACTGGCAAGGCAAACCAGGCGAATTTCATTTCAATTTCAATTTTCCCACCATCTATTATAATACACGTAATAAGAAACTACGTCGAATATCCTTACTTTGGTACTTGAATCAGTTGCAGAAAGAATTTCTCGGCATTTCCCAGCTTCGACTTGTCCCCGTCGAAGCTCTTGAGCATTTCCAGTTCGTCGACCTCCGGTAAAATTTTTAGAAGGCCGCGCAACTTTTCCGCCCCGACCTCGTCGTGACTGCCGTCCTTTATAAGCCGAATAATATCTTCGTTCGAACTGGAAATCATCGGGACCGTTTTCAATCCGCCTCTCTGTGTCACGGATAGATCGTCATAGATCGCTTACCTTCGAAACTGTTTCAGGAATATATTGACGTTCAAACTTCTCTTGCCATCGAGAAGCGCGATCTGAAATAAATCGGAAGGAAACTCGTGAAAGAAAACTCATCTGTGAACGCGGATCGAGCGACTCGCGCCAAGATCTATGTAGTTGTATAGGAAATACGTAAATACGTAGTACCTCGGTGGGTTCCCTACGTCGTCTCTCGGCATCGGAATTTGCTCCGTAGGAAGAGCACGAGGCGGCTGGTAATACCGGCGGTACTTGTTGACAAAACAGCCCTTCCATCTCTGCCCAATCTATATCCGCCATAGGAGAATTCTGATGCTCATCGGCAACCAGTGACCAAATGTTGCGCTTTCCGATCACCTAGGATCATCGTGGTGTCCAAATACGATAAAGCGATATCGATGGACGCGGCCGAGATCGACAGATCGTTAAGCAAAGAAGCGTACCTTGTGATTTGGTATCTTGTTCCAATTGATGGTTTTCATTTTTGCCTTGGGGGTGGGTATTTCCTGTTGTGGCAGTAGTCTCGCGTGATTATTCGGCGGCTCGGGGGTGGGTACTCGTGTGACCGGTAATGCGTGCAACGGCGGCGGCATTGGCGGTGGATCCATCGATGCATCGGCGTACGTAGCGTTGCCGGTAAGAAGCGGTGGAGGCGGAGGTGGTGGTAGAACGCGATTTTGGTTCGGCGAGCTTGTACCTGACGGATCAACGGGTACAGGAGGTGGAGGAGGCGGCGGTAAAGGTGGCAGAGGCGTCGTCGAATTGTTCACCGATAACGACGCTTTTCGGGAGGTTCCACACGTCTGGTCGGTACCTCGACAGTGACAACAGAGATTCGTCTGGAAAACGGATTACTCGTTCTTTTCTTAGTTTTTTTTGCGATGGTAAAAGCGAAGTAAATTCGATGGAAATGGAATCGTAAGGCGAGCCATTACCTGAAGACTAGGCGAACGCAACAATTTGGTAGCGTCTTCTCGATTCTCCAACAGCGTAGCTCTATGAACCAACGTCTCTGCCGTATCCCATGCTAGATCGCTAGCAGCATCTTTCGGATCCAGCCGTAACAGATGCTGCAGAATACTCAAGAACGGTATTTCTTGCGGTGTATCTGCGATCTAAATCAAGTGGACGCGGACACAGGAGTTATCGATCGTATCTAATAACGTCAAGCGGAAACAGAACGTCTGCAAAGTTTCGTCTAACGATATGGAGTTCTTACTTGTCCGAGGATCGCATAAAAGACATCCACGTGGGAAGAAAGATCGATTCCAGGTGGTCCGTGATTCGATAATTCCTCGTCGGTTTCTCGTTGGTCGTCGAAAACATCGAGTTGCACTCTCAGATCCGGTGCGTGGCTTTTCCTGCAAGAACAATCGCGTCACCTTCCTGATCCGGGTACGTTTTAAGCCCTTACGTCGAGCTCTTCGCTCTATTTTCGTCTCGCTCGACACGAGCGTGTTTTCTCTACAATTTCTATTTCTTTATCCTACCGATTTTTCCTTCCCTCTGGTTTTCTTGCTTTCGCGGTCCGACCCTATTGCTCCTACTCTCTTTTGTTCCGCCGATTTTTTACGCGAAACAAAGCGAGTTGACGCACACGGCGCTACCGATTTATCGTATCTTACGCTTCACGCTCCTCGCATAGGTGCGACATAGTTACTGTATTTACGATCATCCAGAGGACTAACTTTTAAACGCAAAGAACCGTGCCCAAGCAAAAGATAAAATTTACAATATCACTTTGCACTAAACACCACGTATCGTACGCGCATCGTCGAAACGGCGGTAACAGGTTCGTTAAATTGTTTCGCTCGTGGTAAACGCGTAACTAGATGCGTGTATCTCGATGGAGATGGCCGTACGCGACATGTAAAAGGCGAAAGAAAACGCGAGACGACGACGAATTATGAGATTTCGAACGATCTCGACGAGCATTCGACGAGTATAAATATTCAAACGAATGAGAGGTATCACGGCGCGGCGGCGTTCCAGCCGAGTCCGTTGGTACCAGCTATAGCTACATCTCATCGCGGCTCGAGCATACTCGCGGAGAGTTAATTCGGTCTTTTCTCTCTCCCTTCGAGCCACGTATTTCGGTCCTTCTTTTTGTTCCCTTGCTCCTCTCCGTTTTGCGCGAACGTTCTTTCGCTTTCGCACGCGATTTCCATCTTCTCCTCGCCTTCCTCGTTCCCTATCTTTCGTTCATTTTCACCTTCTCGGCGTTCAGGATCGCGCGCTGTTCGCTTACGAGGAGAATGGTGAATTTTACGAGGAATTCGGCGAGAAAGACAGCAACAGACAGCGAGATAAACTAAATCGAACGATTTCCGTACACGTAGATACACGCGATCGATAAACCGATAACATTCTCGCGTGGTCGCATCGTTCTAACGTTCTTGCTACAGACGCGATTTAACGAATCGAAAGATCGGTAAGAATTTGTAGGAAAGTCGAAGCGCGATGGATATCGGACGTATCGGTCACGATTTCTTTTATCGTAAATCCTGACCGATGATTTTCTCGATCGATATTTAAAGCAGCTTCCACGCGATTGGTTTTGCTCGATCAAGAATAGTTTGTTCGTCCGTCATCCCGCGGAGGAATGACAGATCGTACTATTCCTGTAGAGTGCTAAACAGAAAGGACAAAACTTCGGGTTCGCGATTCGACGCAAATAATTGTAGTTCCAATCATAGTTTCGTCCAGTTCGTCTTACTTTTGTTTCGTTTGCGCGCGACAGCAAAGCGAAAGACACCGCGGTATGACGCGATCATCGTACCTATGAACGCATAGACGAGAATACGTGGAAATGTGATCACCTGAAAACGAGAGAGGGAGAACGGAAATGCGAACACGATGATTGGATTAGTGCATGCAACCGTCGTACATCGCATAGGCTGAATGTATACCTGCTTCGTTAGTCAACCAATCCTCGATGGAATCGTTTAATAATTCTGGCTAGCTGCGTACGATGCGACGCTCGATGCATGCGCGATATTAACGATGCATTAAGTGCAAATGAGAAGGTGTGGGTACAATAAAGCGCCCTTTCGTAACGTTCATTATTATTTATTATTCAACGATGTTAAGGTGTTAATCAGTTAATGTCAGAAATCCAGGTCGTCGTACTGTACTCACCGCAGCTCGTTCAAAATCGGAAGGAGCTTCAAACCTGCAACCGAGATAAATCACGCGTTAGGCTATATTGCTCGTTCCTCTCCCAGACACATCTAGATTCTAGATATCGCCAACGATAGAAAAGTGTTCGGAAAACTTCAACATCTGCCTACTAACCGATGAACTCGTTGCGAATTCTTATGCGATCCTTCAGCACTGGCGTAGAGATGACTAAACAGTTTATGAATGCCAATAGCGCGGTCCGATAATCTTCGGCAGTGGCGTTCTGCAACTCTTCCACCACGATTCGTAATCGATATCGTTCATTTTTCCTTTTCTGCAACGTGTCACCGATCGTTATTTCTCTGCTATCGAAACGGAGATGGAAATGTAAAAGAGAAAAAAGAATAAAAGGAAACGTAAAAGACGTAAATGTTCTCGTTCGCGTTCGCGTTCGTGACGAATGCGCTCGCGCGAACACCAACTCCGGCGTTGCGACTTTCAAAATTTGTTTGCGATGCGATACAAAGAACGAATTGGCTTCCGATAAGAAAACGTGTCGCATAGAATCATCGTTTGTGTAGCGTGCAATAGCGTAGCCGTAGCCTGCTGGTTCTCGCGAACGGAGCTTCCAAGCAACATATATCTATTGTCCTTTGTTTGTCGGAGAGAGACCTTGAACTGTGATTTTTACGCAAACTTAGCACGCCACTTTGCGTTCTTTGTGTCTGCATCGAACAGATACGACAACCTTGCGTTTAAACGCTACCTAATACCACCACGGTAAAAATTGCGGTTCTTTGAGGTAATACTTCGTTACTCTGCGAACGAACGAACAACCGATCCATGCTCGAATTTGTTACTCAAGTTCGATCACCTGATACGCGTGAAGAGTATCGATAGCTCTCTGTCTTCCATCCTGGCTGTAAACGCACAGCGCCGAAAGCAATTCTACCACTTGCTTCTTAACCGAGGGACACGCTGTGTCCAAGGCTGAAATTCAACGAGATATGCGATTAATAGGATGCAATCGGAGCTGGTTATCTGACATTCGAGCTATCGAGAACATTGAATAATTTTACCCGTGGCGAGCTTGACGCAGTAATCGGGATTATCCACGATATAGTCGAGACCAACGTGGGAATCCATATCGGCTGCATTTGAGAAACGTTCCTCTCCGAATCTGAAACAAACGAAAACGCTTTTGATCGAGTTTCAAAAGTTATCGTCATTTAATTACGCGATAACTCGATAAACTA
Source organism: Bombus confusus (assembly GCA_014737475.1). Lineage (NCBI taxonomy): Eukaryota > Metazoa > Arthropoda > Insecta > Hymenoptera > Apidae > Bombus > Bombus confusus. The sequence goes on from JACXIV010000045.1 coordinate 165,064, forward strand.
ACAAAGCGGCGCGTAAATGTAGTTACACGTTACACAGAAGGAAAAATCTAATATACCGTGTCTAACAGCGTTTCGTAACGGCCAGTCAACTTCTTTTACCATAATTTGCGAATCACGGGTTGATATACCGTCGCGTACTTGCTACGGATTTACGGTTCGACGATCTAACGAGATTTCAATGAAGCTTGAAGAGTTTAACGTTACCTCATCGATCATCCTCTGAAAACATCTCGCCACTCTACGACTCCACGGAAACGGTTCAATTTCTACTAACAAAATAAATAAGATAAAACCAAGTCGAATTAGAACGAGGTCTAGATCGAGAGTCAACGTGACACGCTCTTCTCTTCTATGCGTGTCTCGTACGAGGCCGCAACTTATACTCCAATTATCGAACTCCGATAGAAAAGGGAAGAATCTGGTAAACGACGGCTGTCGAAGATTTTATCTTCCGATTTTGAAGGATATCGGAGTTACCGGAGTTGGACATTTCGACTTATTTGCTATGCCGTGTTGGATGAATGGAGGAGCGGGAATAAGCAAGATCGAGATGAAGGAAGGTAGGTAGTGTCGCCGTACGAAAAATGAAGTCTGCCGCTTCGTAAGACCGTGAATGTAGAAAATATGTACATCGTCGAAGAATACATAAGTGTAAATACTTGCTTACGTTGGAGGACACGAGAGAAGAAAGAGAAACAATCGTACGGTGGAAGGGGAGAGAAAGAGAGAGAGAGAGAGAGAGAGAGAGAGAGAGAAGGAGGAAAGCAACGGAGAGAGAAAGAGGGGTGAAGAGGCGCGAAAGAGTAAGAGTGAAAGGGCGAGAGAGAAAGAAGAGGAGAAGGGGAGAGGGGGAAATATAGGGGAAAGACCATAGGATTGCGTCACCGTATGCATGCGCATACCTCTAGTCACGTTTAAAAATAGATTCTTGAATATTATTAAGGGCCACGATTAAGGAGTACGTATTATACATACGTATAAGTGAATACTGGATTGTATCGTTCGATATGGATCGCGTCAGCAGAGCTAAGAGCAAATTTCTCGTCGATACATTGACTTTCGCTCGTGACGAAAGATGAAGAAAATTGCAGTGAATATGTAATTTCGAGTAATGCGTTACGATTGCTCTGGAACAGCGACGTAGACGATGCATGTTTCGAACGACGAGAACCAATAGACTACCAATCGTAAGTAAGGGAGATTCGCGAGTACGTTTCCGAATATATCGCCAGCGCGGTAGAAGCTGGTAGAAATGATTCATGCTGGTACGCCTTGCTGCAGCCGTACTAAGTCATCAGTGCTTCCTGCAATCGTTCCTACCGACGACCTCCAAGTTCGCACTTGCGTGTCTGCATTTACGGTGGCACTGGCCATCTTAGGAAGGCCGCGCGATCCGATCCATTGACACAAGAAAAAAAGAAGAAGAAAGAATAAAAAGAAAGATACGCTTCGATATCGAGCTTCGTCCTCCTCTATGATGCTTTTCCAAAATGAATCTTTCGGGTGAGGATATCGCACGAAAACCGAACTGTCGAACGTTCCGCGTAATTCAGACGCGTTCCTATGAGAAGGTACGACGAACGTTACCAAAGATCGATGAAATTTGGTCGAACGAAATGGAACGGCGATAAATGCAATCGCAAAGCCGCGTATAATATTACATTTAGTAATTCAGTTGCGACGATTCCTAATACCCAGAGGCAAGCAGAGACGATCTTACGAACGCGTGTACGAATTTATGTGTGTATCGTGTATATTTAGGCATACATATACATGAAATAGCACTCTCGACGGACGTGGGATACCATATCGGGTACCTTGTTGACCTCGCCTCTCTTCTCTGTCTCTCATTCTTGTTCTCGTTCTCTTTCGCGTACGACAGCGCGAAGTTAAGTATGTGTTCACTGTTCACCGACAATCTGCTCTCCTCTCTTCCCACGTCTTTCACTACCGACAAAAGAAGTTTCGACCATCGCCAATGTCGTTTCTCGGACGTTCGTCACCGAAAAGAGAATTCCATGCGAACCGCGAACACGTCATGTTCGCGATTCGAATTCACGGAAGATCGCGGTCTCTAGGTTCGCGTGGACGTGTCCACGTTTCGCTAACGTAGATTTAGCTTTACAGCTATAGACGAGAACGGCACTTCGCTGTTCAAACTGTCATTGTTCGGCATTTTGATATTAGCTCCAGGAACACGGGTGCGATCTACCGCGATAGTTCCGAATCGTCCCTTGATTACTTGCTCTTTTAGAAAAAACGTGTATCGAATAGAGGCCATCTAGAAGTCTCCATGTATAGACTCGCGCGATAGGGCTATCCTGAATCTTTTCGTAACCTACGAAGCGACCAATGGAATTATCGATGATCGATACATCGTTCTACTCTCCGATCAGCGTCTTTTTATTTCGTTTCAGGATATCGATACTTAGCCGTTTCTGATACAAAGCTTCGAACAACATCTTTTGCACTGATCTTCGTACTAGCATACGAGGATACGAGATTGCTAGTTTCGTCACGTTTGTCTTCGTGTGAAAGTCAGAATAGAATACTCTGAACGACCTTGCGCGAAACAAAATGCCGATCTTTCTTTGGATTTTTCTGTCTTTTGCTTTTTGTCACGAATATAATATCAGAATTCTCAGGAAACATAAACATTTACATATGTCTGCGACGAATCGCATTTGGTGGATATCACGTCTCGATTAATTCGCATTAAATATACATACGTGTACGTCTATGTACCATGTATCATCTAAGGTTTAACATATTTCTTATAGTTGTTGAACACACGATTCGGAAACAGTTAGGATTTCGAATCGTTCGGTTAATACATCGATACGAGTTAATTGCGGTTACCTTGTCGCAACGTGGTCATGGCCCTCAACTGGTTGTTGGATTATAGTGGTCAGGATCGCCCCCTCCCCCTCCACTACTTTTACTTTTGTATTTATAACGTTTCTTGATATTTTTGAAATCGAAAATCTTAACTTCTCCAATTTTTCTCCTTCGTCACGAAGAAAATGCTTTTAAGAGAAAATACCTATTTTATGGCTTTTAATTACGCAATATTAGCAGCTATGTGAAATATCACTGTTTACTGGTTGCATCTACCGATCAAAATCTAAGAAACATTATGTTTCATCACCAACGCTGGTGAAAAACATTATCGAGTATTCATTTACTGTGTGAAAAGTCAAAGCGAGAAATCGACAAATAATACTGCATCACTTTTTAAAATGTTATTCAATACGATTAGAATTCTTTCGTTGTTTATGACGCAAGAGATTTTTTAGTATTGTGCAATATGAGAGTATTCGCTCGAAACTGGAAATAAACCGGAATAACGTGTGTGCGCTATTGAATTTGTCAAAATAACAAACTACTTATAAATTGGAAAAAGTAAAAAAGTACCCAGATAATAATTATTTTGGACCAATACTAACGAAACAAGCGAGTTTCATCGAGAACAGTGTTCCTCGCTGAAAAAAAACGGAACGCGACCAGGTTTGACAGGTGCTCATCTTCTAGATTAATGGAACTTGACAAAACGTGGAATAGTAGGAAAGAAAAGTCGCGTACATTGTTCGATACGTAAGATGTCTCTCACCTTTTATTTTCATTTAAACAACGAGCTGACTGACGAATAAATGGTCCGTAGTTTGATCGGCATCTCGATCGCAGTAACACGCGGTTCACGCACACTTTTTTCGTCAAGCACCGATTCACGGAAACTGCGTTTCAGGAGCGCGCGGCACGACAGACCGCCACCTTGCTACGGAATGATTTACCGCGCATGCGTACTTTCCCTTCGCTCGATTCAACTTTACTCGTCTTCGTCATTCTCTGGATGAAGACTCCACATGTACTTTCCAATTTGCATTCCTTTTTTATTTCATTCGTCCCCTTTTTCAAACTCTACTTTTTTCGGGTTGATTTTGGTTACCATTTATTCTTCTCTTATCCTACCAATATAATATTTCATTTGTTCGTTTGATTAGCAGTTAAACGTAAAGTAAACACAAGGATATTTAAGAGTTGTATAATTTCTCAGATATCTACGTTCCTTAAATTATCAAAAATGTACTGATGTCGCTTATTAGGGGCAAGCAATCGATATATTGTTTTCAGTAATATTACTAACGTGTCGTAAATGTGATATTTCTGAAATTTGAAATGCATGTAAAGTCTAAAAAGTACTTTGTAAGACATGTACATGTATACAATATATAAATAAAGTTATATTATCGTACTGTGAATATACAGGAGTCGCTGGTCTGTTCATTGATACAGAAATCGATTAAATCAGTAGACTGATAATTTAATTGCTCTATCAATGAATTCAATCGCTCAAAGGAAATCGTTCAGAAGCGTTGATGAAAATTTGACGGTTGCGTTGGTTGTGCTGTAGAATAAACCATTCCTGGAGGCTGTTGATGGGTCATTGCGTGACTCTGATGTTGATGAAATTCTGGAGCACCGTGAGGACCATTGAGTCTCACCCGCTTTGCATTTTGTCCATGATTATGATCGCCGTTCCCTTGTTGTTGTTGATTTTGCTGCTAAAATTTTACGAAATTCGTAAGAAGGGAAACCAATTAAACGAATAAATCCATATACACTCACAGTTTGTTGTTGATTTTGCCGTGCTTTGTTTTCAGTCTTCTCCTCTGTATCGTCGTCCGTTAAAAATTCTCGTTTCGGATAAGGAATAGGACAACCGGCAAATATACTACAACGTTATATGATTAGATTGACTATAGATTTACCAGTAATCGATCGATATGATTGAGACAACGTCATATAAATTGTTACAAACATACTCTTGCGTTGGCAATGGTTCTTCTTGGAAGTAAGCATCTTGCATAGAATGTTCGGAAGTTATTCGTTTATTTGGATCCATCATTAACAGTTTTTGAAGCTAAAATGTTTAAATCAATATTATTATTCGAAAAAATGGTTAAGGCTTAAAATATTTTACTTAGCCTCACCAGATTAAACGCTTTACTATCGGGTTTAATTTTATGTCGATCCATATACTTTGTAAGAGAACAATTCGCATAGCTGTAAAAAGATTTATATTTATATTAAAATTAAATTACAAATTCTCATTTTTCTATGAGACAACTACTTTTTAAAAAATACTAACTTTGATCTTTTAAAGTCTTTCAATAATGTAGGGTGTTCTGGCATTTTCTTAATATCTTCCCAATCCTTTTCCAAAGGAAATCCCATCACATTAAATATCCTGAACATCAAAGAAATTCGTTTCTTCTTGTGTTACCTTCTACATTATTAACATAGTAATATATCAAACAAAATTTTTACCTATCTAATTGATCATGATGATACGGATTGCTAGTTTTAATATCTTCTTGTCTACAATGAAATATAGGTTCAGAAGTTAAAAGCTCTGCAAATATACAACCAATTGCCCAGATATCTGAAACAACAGAAAGCAAATACTTGGAAGCAATTGTGCACAAACGGTTAATTTTAATTTTTGAATATATACAAAATACCTATAGCTTTTGTGTAATGTCTAGCACCTAAAAGCAATTCTGGTGCTCTATACCAAAATGTCACTACAACTGGATCCAAGTCTGCAAGAGGCTTTAAAGGGGCATTGAACAATCTAGCAAAACCCATGTCTGCAATTTTTACACGTCCCCTTTCGTTTCCTTCTCCCATTACTAAGATATTTGCTGGTTTCTAAATTATAATACATCAAGTTAATCATACATAAAATATTACACATATATGCATAATGTTTGCGAATAATAATAAATTACCAAGTCTCTGTGAAGCACCCAATTGGAATGTAAATAATGAATACCATCTAGAATTTGATATAATAAAGATTTTACCATACCCTTTGGTACCATAACAGGCTTTTTATTAGCCTTTGCTGCTCTATGAAACTTTATTATATGCTATAGATTAAAATAAGAAGCTATTAATATTCTACAAGATGGAAAGTATTGTTTAATAAAATAGCTGTATTATTAGGAACTATTTGTAATAAACATGAACATACCCATAAATCATGTTCAGCAAAGTCAAATAGTAACCATACTTTGCGATCAATGTGTGATAGAAAAACTCTAATTAATGTAATCACATTTACATGTTTTAGTTCCCTAAGTAACTGTAGAAAGGATTATATCAAAATATTTGTAATAAAATTATTATTATTACATATAATGCCAAAGTGCATATTTAGAAGAAAGAATCGATACTTACTGCAATTTCTCGACATGCAGACATTGAAAGACCTGTACCTTCAATCTGCTTTAGGCCAAAATCCTTTGTGTCTGGCCGAGATTTTAATTCGCTATCTGGTACTCTATTCAAATGTCAAGTATATACGCATTACAATCACAGAAAATGAAAAGGATAAAATGAAAAGAATCCAGACCTTGTGTAAATATTTTATGTAATGTACTTAATGTCTAGAGTAATTAAAATAAATCATTGTGTATATTGTATGTAGATAATTCTAGAAACCATACAAAACATGTGTAGGAATTAGTTTTATTTAAACATTGAAGTAAAAGCTACAATCTTCTAATAACAAAAAGATATTTCCTGTAGATTTATACAATTTATAAAAAATTAAAGATTATTCTTATTCATGTAAAATATAATAGTATTAAATGCTATGCAATCTTCTATGTTAGGTTAGAAACACTAACCCTTCCTTTCTGCGAGCTTTATAGACATGCCCATAAGTTCCTCTTCCAACTTTACATCCTTCGAATTCGAAAAGATCTTCAACCTTTGTTCGATCTGTATCAGTTTTTAGTTTAAATTCATAATCCATGATTCTTAGTATCGTTAGGACGACTATCAACTATAAACAAACATTTTAAATATGTATGTAGATAGAGAAAGAGAGCGATCAACCTTTGCATATACTACCTTGATCAGTTCATTAGACTATTTACTATGAATACAATTGTACATGAACACGTCCTCTGGTGGCAGTGCATTCTTTTATAGTAGAAATTCACATTATAGTCAGTAGAAGGATTAAAAAATGATTAATTTGTACTTGCAACATATTAAAGACTAAGTAATCTACTTGTACTTAAATAGATTTCTTAAAAATATAACAATTAGAAATGCGGTATAAAATAAAGAAGAACAACTTATAGATATACGTAACTCATATTATTTTGTTTCGTGTATGTGTGAAAACTGTTGAAAATAAGCCTTGTTTGGTACAGTTGAGATGACATGAGTATGAGAATTGTTGGTATTAAGTTATCGATAGAAATTAATAATTTGTTATAATTTATAATACTAAAATGCCTGCAACCGCTTTGCACAAATTTATAACATTGGTGGGAATATTGTCAATATTACATACAGCATATTCAGCTGCCCAACGTATGTACTACACTATGATTAAAAATTTTTCGATCGAACTACCTTCCTTTAATATATTTAGGTTAAGTTGTTTGTAATTTTTGTGAAATGCAATTCACAGATCGTTCATATTTACGGATAACTGAACAGGAATTCATTACCTTACCAATTGATGTATGTATAAAATTAGATTTATAAATCCTGGCATTATGTGTACATAAAAAGTATAATGATACGTTTTTATTACAGATTTTAATACAAGGCATCATCAGTTTATTTATGGTTATGTACGGAGTAATGTATATTGCCGGTGATTTTAAGGAAATTCGAGCAGTGGTTGATTTAGAAAACAAATCGTGGGAAACATTGAGAAATCTTCCATCATTTCAAATATTCAGTCATCGTGGAAAATCTTTATCTTTTTAGTGCATGCAGTTAATCTTATAAATGTTTTTATTATTAATTTTTGGAGAAGACACAATAATATAATCATTCAATAAGTAGTGTATTCTAATGTATGAAATTGTGTAATTTAAGTAATTATTTATTATTTGATCTTAATTTTATTACATACATATAACAAATACAAAAAGATATTTGTGGTAATATGGTATGAATTTTAAATCACATATTAAAATGTGTGAATGTACATATTGTTTCTAATAGATGTAACAATAAAGTACAAATAAAATAAATATTAAAATTTTGTGTTTTCTTATTCGTGTATTTTATATTTATTTTATGCAAAATACCAATGAACGAATAATAAATGTAATTTCATGTAAAGGTATCACTTCTTTTGCTTCTTCTTTTCGGCTTCTGCTTCTTTTTCTCTCTCAATTTCGGTAACATACTCTCCAATGGTATCTATATCTAGCATCTACAGCATAAAAAATACGTGAAATGAATCGCTCAAAGAAAAGATAAAAAATAAGAGTTTTAAAGTTTATATACTTGTAGAGGTTGACCGCGTCGCATTACGGCGATTTCTAAATTTTTTCTCCCTGATTGTACAACTTCTAGTAAAGCTCTAATAGCCAATTTTATTGTTCCTTTTTCTGTTGCCACTTCTTCTGGTGTATAATATTTTTGTAAAAATTCATGAACTGTTTTAGCATTTCGACCTGTCGCGTTTGCCTTTAAAAAAAAATTAATATTTTTTATTTTTTCCTTTGCAATTAACAAGAATAGTCTTTATGCAGGAGACATACCTTCCACTCATAATAAATGCCTGAGGGTTCTGTTTGATATAAGTGTGGAACACCATCATAATCAAAGCCAGCTAACAGACATGATATTCCAAATGGTCTTCTACCATTACTTTGTGTATATTTCTGTTTCAAACCTAAGAGCAATGATTAAGTTATTTGTTTCATAAGCATACACATAATTGAAATGTAACAAATAAAGTATGTTTATTTACCTGCAATGTACCTAGTTATATACTCCAATGTAACTGGATCTTCTACAGTTAATCTGTGACTCTGACATTCAACTTGTGCTCGATTAATTAGTACTCTTGCATCTGCTGTCAAACCTTAGAACAAAAGACAAGATACACATTAAAATATAATATGTTTGTAGATCGTACCGCAAATATTTAAAAGATCTGTCTATAAACGAACCTGCAAATGCCATTACAACATGTTCATCTAAGAGACATATCTTACGAACTGTTCGTTCTTCTTGAAGTTTTGCAATGGATTTCTTTTCAACACCTAAAACGACTACGTCGCTACCACGAACGCCAACCTGATATAAATGAATTTCAAATATGTTTCTTTTAAAAAGATATACATTACAAAGCATAAAAACATACATTATATACATGCAAAGCATTTCAATTTGTGGTATTAACTATACAAATTTAAACATATTTAAATATTATTATGCAAAATTTCATATAGAGAGAAATATACTTGAAATATAGATATACATATACATATAATGCGAAAGATATACAGAAAGTTGTACAATTCAACCGCAAACACAAAAGAGGTTAGGCAAAATATATCACCGTACCGCAGAAGAACCTTTTCTCACGGCTTCTTGTGCATATTCCACTTGTAGCAAATGCCCATCTGGTGAAAATACCGTGATAGCTCTATCGTACCTTGCTGTCATTGTTTCAAACTTTTTAAAAATGCACCTCACTTACTTCGTCCACGAAATGACTTCGCCGTTTTTCGAACTGATCGCTACATTCGCTACTCATTCAGAGGCTTGATTCCATTTCTTACCGATAGAGGGTAATACAGCGGAACGTATTTCTTTCGATGATAGGAATAACGGGTTGAAACATAGGCGGTTGCGGGGTTGAAGCCATTTCCGGGGAAAAGGGAACGACAGTCACATGGTACTTTGGTGCCGTCTTGGCGATTGGTTATGATCATGCAATCACAATCTTATTTTTATCGAGTAAGAGTGAGTGAGGTAAATTGACATATTCATCTAATAATGTCATAACAGTTTGCCACATATGCGAAAAAATTATTAGAAATACGTTATGTGAAAATAGCAGTACATATATGAGTAAGAAATTTGCAGTTACCGGCCTAACTATTGAAGTTCTAAGCAATTTTATTGGGCGTAAATTATTTTCGAAGTTAGAAAGTCATACGTCTAAGCAAAGCATGCTTGACAATCATATTTAGATTATATCGCAAAAGAAGCCATTAATACCTCAACGAATATACGACACATCAATGTAAGCGTCACGTCAACGAGTATGCGTCAATAAATGTAATTGACGATAAAATCGATAAAAAAAAATTGTTTAGAAATTATTTACAACACACTTTAATCTCCTTATGCTATTGATATTGAAAATTCAATTTATATAGTTGCACAATTTATCGAAGTATCGATATTTAGGTAATTAGATTAACATTCCACAATAAAATTTGTAATATTTCATTCTAAATCTGTGACTAATATTTAATTGCACGATGATAAGTTATATGCTGTTGTAGAATTCGCTGAATCACATTCTTATGTGCAGAAAAATGAAAGATAATCTTTTAGTTATCTCTATTTTTATATAACCTCATTAAGTAATAATTAAATAGTTATCTATGCTCATGGCAGTTAAAAAATTAGATACCAAAAAAACAATAAAGATTTTTCATATCTATAAAATTCTTACGTCTCGATGACATGCATTTATAGAACACCATTAACATTTCAGTACACTGATATATAAATATAACACTTTCCTAGAACATATCCCTGTTTTACGGAAAATATTCTATCATATATGTATAACTGTAAACTAAAGATCTCATCTTGAAATTTCGCGCATTTATCCTAGAACCAATCAGCAATGCGGCACCAAAGTATCACATGATCGTGTTTCCCGCCCCCCGCTGCAACTATTTCACTCCCCTCGCGAAAGTCTGAAGTAGTGCCTTATACTTTGTTTCGTTATTGCTATGTTTATGATCTTTTCCTATCAGTTTTTCCATACACAATAGCGTTTCCGTAATACATTATTTGTTATTGTTTGTTTTTCTAAAAATATAAGAAATAACTTTTGCTTTCGAGAAAGAAAGAAAAAATATCGTAGTCAATACATAAGTGTTGCTCGCTTAATACGTAGAGTTACGACCCTGCTTTTCATTAAGAAAATCTTATAAAAAAAATAATATCATGTCGCGTTCTTGTAAAAATCGCCAGTATATCGCTTGCAGATTTTTAAAAACTTACGAAATTAGAAGAGCAGTACATGATATAGCAATATATGTATGTATCTACCGCTGTAACGAGTTGCGTCCTTAGAAAATCATCATATGTCGGAGAAAAATGAAAAAAAAAAAGGTATAAAAAGGTAAACAAATAAAAAAGGTATGTACGTGGTATGGAGAAAGATACAATAAATAAATCAAATTTTTAAAAAACAACACAAGTGTTCCAAAGGTAATGCAACAGGTATTAAAGAAAGATTTATTATATTAATTAAGGAAACGTTTTGTCGCTTGGCGTACTGTATATTAAAAAAGAGATTAACAAGATTGAAGACTTTCTAAGTAAAATAAATTTTTAAGATAGATTTTTTAGTAAAATAATAGGATATTAGTTTGTGAATGTATTGATAGTAGTGGGGATGAATAAATAGAATCTGTGTTATAGCTAGTATAAAAGGCGACGATCGGCTTGGTGAAACGCTTAGTCAAGGTTGAGAGCTCTTTTGTACCGTGTTTGTTCACGTAATATGATCGGGTTGGTAAAATTTTTTTAATTTTTTACACTTGATCTATTGTCCCTGTCTAACGATTTCTTTTTGGTAAAATCCTTTTTACGCAAATGTTGGTTGACTATTGTGCGAAATCTGTATCAGAGTTTTAACATTTGTCCTCGATGAAAATTACTCGTGTACTTACGTATGTAGTCCTTAGATCGTTTCTAACACGGAGGAGTTGCTTCGGTGAATACTGATGGGAATGTAATTCTCTGTAACTTTGACAAATTAAAAAAATCATTCTCAAGTGTTATTCATTTCGAATGTTTATCTAAAAAATGTTTAAATGTTTATATAGTGATGTTCTTTACACGTTACATGTTGTATGTGAGAATTAAGCAATACTCTATAAATGTCTTGTGCAATGAATCTTTAAGACGAAACAATTGCACAGAATATGTGAGTTTTAGAGAATGTTTACATTTCTTATCGAAGTTCTATCAGACATGATGCGGCCGTATTATATTTCGCTAATTCTTTTAATGATTTTACATTTTCAAACGTTGTTCCATCATCGTTAAAATCATTGAAGGAAATAAGTACATTTATAGATATAGACGCCACCGTATTACATACACGTATGTATCAATAAGCTGAAATATGTGAGTACGTACTATTTCACGTGTACCATTAATGATCCGCAATCGTACCTGTAGTGTCTTTCTCTTTTTACGATATTAGTACACGTTCATTGGTAGTACATTTGATAATATAGAAAGATAAAGTTAAATTTTTGATTAATCGGATTTATATTCCTTTATTTTACTTAATATATCAAAAGTATTAAAGATACATGTATCTTTGGAGATTTGATATTGTATTTCCTTTACTTTTGTTATTATCGAACAGATAAAGCGAATTAATTAATACCATCTGTTGATATTCAACGTGAAAAAGAAACATTCAGAAATATCTTAATTATTATTACGAAGACTGTTTTAGAAAAGGATATATTTATACGTATGTATATAATCACTCGATCAAATATATAAGTATATGGATATTTCGATATTATACTAATTTCATTTTACTGATTCGATCGGAACGATCGATATCAGTACTCGAAGTAATCGTGCATCCTTCTTGCGCACATTTAAAATAAGAGACAAACGCTATCCGTTTCTATTGAGATTCGAAAATAGAGGCAATCTTATTAGAAGCAATAAACATGTTGTCATCAAAATATTTTCTCTTCGAATTATTTTGGAAGATTAAGAAGACAATTCCTTTTCGTGCAGACTAAGCAGAAAGAAGGCTGTAACATTTGGGGTGAGCATCGCTGTAGTTCTAACCGTGATTCTAACGATAATAATCGTTTTACTCGTTGCTAATTCAGAAAATAAGAATTCAGGAAACGAGGATGGTGCTTCGCATTTCGGAATATATACAAAGGTAAAGTATGATGTAAGATAAAAGAAGGTACGCTCGCCCGTTGATTTATCCAACTTACATAGTATGTAAGTGTTACGGAAGTGTTGCTCGATTTACATACTTTCGTTCGGAGAAAGGAACGTCGTTTATTATCACATTATCGCATTACATTTATTATCACGATCGAAGCGACTCGAAATGATCGTTTTACGTTGATCTGAACTGATGTTCTCTGTTTGCAAGGCTGCAGTATCTACAAACGGACAAGAATGCGCTCAGATAGGTGCCGATATGTTGATGAGAGGTGGTTCGGCTGTCGATGCGGCTATAGCTTCCCTCTTGTGCGAGGGCGTTGCATCGTTACATAGGTAAATTAAACTTGCATTATACGTGTACGTATGATCTTTAATCTTCGAACTCCCGTCTCACAATGATGCGTTGTTCGTTGAATCGAAGCATGGGGCTGGGCGGTGGATTTTTAATGACCATCTGGGACTCTACTACCAAAACTGCCAAATATCTGGACGCGCGGGAGACTGCTCCATCTGACGCGCACGAGGATATGTTTCAAAGCGACCCTAATTTAGCGAAGTTCGGTAAACTGTCTGATTTGGTTTATTACGTATCGTTATTACTTGCAAACATAGCGTAGATATATTAATCTGATGATGTAAACGAAATAGGTGGATTAGCGATTGCCGTGCCGGGCGAACTACGCGGATATTGGGAAGCCCATCAAAAATACGGGAAATTGCCATGGCCCGATTTATTTGAGCCTACTATTTCTTTATGCGCCACTGGGTCTCGCGTAACTAAATACCTGGCCGCGTATTTGATCAGTAAAGAGCCGTTAATAAGAGCAGAAAGGTCTATGGCGGAAATCCTCATAAATCCTATTACCAATTCAACATGGAAGGTATCACGCTTGTCACGTTTATTTATCTTCCATAGTCTTCGATTGAAAAATTGGTTGTCATAAAATTTCGCTTGTTTTAGGTAAACGATAGAATAAAGAGGCCGCGTTTGGCAAAGACGTTAAAGTTGATCGCAAGCTATGGACCGGATATATTTTATAACGGAACTATAGGTGATAGTCTAATCGAAGAAATCAAAACTTTCAACGGTATCATCAAAAAGGAAGATTTGCAAAAGTACAGGTTCGTCTGGATTCTCGATGTACGTGCTTAGTCGGGAAAAATTGGCAAAGAATTTGCAAACGATATACTTATTATAGAGTAAAATGGATGGAACCAATAAAAGCAACGATCGGGAATTTAACGATCTATACCGCACCACCACCTGGTTCGGGTGCGATCCTAACTTTTATTATGAACGTTCTTCACGGCATGGTTCCTCAACGCGACAACAGAATTATGTGGCAAACTATAATCGAAACGTTTAAATGGGCTTACGCCAAGAGAACCGAATTGGCTGATCCTGAATTCGTCGATATCAGTGAGTCGGCAGTTTGCATTATCGTATTGTCAGCCGTAATAATCCTACGCAATGAAGAGCAATGGTATTTTATGATATATCATCAGAACTTAACTCTAAATCATTTTAGATAAGAAGATGCGATAAGCGTAAATTTAGAATCAATTGTCTCGGACCTAATGAACATACGATATTTGAAATGAGGAATTTTCCTTAAAAAGTTTACAATCTTATCACTAGTATCCGATAACATTCCTATGTTTCTTCTTTACTTTACATAAGTAATAATCTTTTCAGCTTCCGTGCTTAATAATCTCACATCTATCGACTATGCCAACAGTATTCGAAGTAAAATTACAATTAATAAAACAAGCAACGATCCGAAATATTATGGTGCTGTTACGACCATACCAGAGGATTCAGGGACATCTCACGTTTCTGTCTTAGCTCCAGACGGATCAGCCGTATCGGTCACATCCACGATAAATCTAGTGTATGTTGATTATGTAAGCTTTCTACCTTTAAATGCAATTTTTGAAAGCACTTATGAATAAGATAAAAGACATATCTTTCAATATCTCAATTTTATATATCGATTCGATAGTTTTGGCGCGATGAGACGTTCAAGATCGACTGGGATAATTTTTAACAATGAAATGGACGATTTTAGTTCTCCAAACATAACTAATGGTTTCGATTTACCACCTTCGCCAGCGAATTACATTCGGCCTGGAAAAAGACCTATGAGTTCTATGAGTCCAACTATCGTTGTAAGTGTACTTTATGAATTAAAAGATAAATATCGAGTATTATCATCTTATTGTTTTTCTTTCTTGTTCGTAAAGCTAGACAAGAATGGAGAAGTTCGCTTAGTAGTCGGTGCTGCGGGCGGAACTAAAATCACCTCTGCAGTTGCAATAGCAATGGTATTAAATCTTTGGTCAGGGTATAACGTAAAACAAGCTGTTGATACGCTTAGAATTCATCATCAGGTAAAGTTTAACGTCAATTCGTCGTTCAATATTGTGCATTTCCAACTATCAATAACGCCTTTTCTCAAACTGCAGCTCTTACCAATGATTGTCCAAAATGAGAAAGGATTTTTTCCGGACGTGTTAAATTATTTATCGAGCATTGGACACAATGTTTCAGTTTACTCAGGAATTGGAAGTGCAATTACAGCTATATCTAAACAAAACGGAGAAATAATTGCTAGTTCAGACTTTCGCAGGGAAGGAAGAACTGCTGGTTTTTAAATGATTATTTGTGATAGAATATTCATTGATGAATAAAATATGTGTGAATAGATACACACACACACACACACACATACGTGCCCACGCATTTACAGATAAGTTAGAGATAAGGAATAACAGGAAAATGTTCGGTATGATTATACAGAAATATTTTTTCCAAGTTGTTCTTTCTTGTCATGTAATATCTCGAAAAGTATCGGTAAACTACATATAACGTAAAAATGTTTAATATTTCTAACGAAATAAATTTTTAATTGGCTTTTTTTAAAATTCTCGAGAGACAAGCATCAGATATATGTTATATAAAAAATAACATAAATTTTATTAGATACTTGAAAATCACACGCGTACATTTAATGACGCTAATTTTTATATATTTTTAAAGAAAGTAACAAGCATTGTATAAAATAATAATTTATTGTAAAAAATGTACATGCTTTCATTTATCTTTTAATAGAAATAATATTCTAAATTCATGTATCGTTCATTAATTTGCATTAGTTACATTAATTTACATTAAATAATACTACGAACTACCACTATCACTTTCTGAAAGTTCAGCTTCTTCCTTTACTTTTCTTACACAACGCCTTATCTTTTTCGTCTTGTATAATCCTTGTTTCGACTTCCGAATTACTTCGATCGCGTGCAATTTTTTTTTCAAGGCATTTGCTTTATCACTTTCTCTTTGTGGTATGTATTCATCAACATTTTTCTCGTTACAAGCAGAAACATTAAAAACTTTAGGTTTAGTATAGTCAACTAAAGCTCGTTTATTTTTTAATTCTCCCCTTTTTTTTCGATTTTCAATCAAAGATTTCTCTTCCTTTATTGATTGTTGCATGCTTTCTACGCTTATGGAATCTTCCTTATTTTCATTGTTTAATTTTTGCACAGCCTTCTGAACTCGTTTACTTAAATTCATTTCAATTGATTTCGGAATAGTTTGTAATTTAAAATACGCATTTATTTTCTGTTGGCTTTGTTTTTCTTGTAATCTTTTCAATACCGGTGCGATAATTTTATTATATTTATCTTTATCCCAACCAAATTTTTGTTTTACGTAATCGGCCAGAAGTATAATATTAGGTTTACCCCACGTGAAAGTCTCTTTTGATTCATCCACTTTAGGCGAAAGATACGCTTGTACAACAGCTTGACTCGGGAAACCTGTACGTAAAACATCAATGTATCGTATGAACTGTGTGTAACGATGAAGCATATCACGTAGTTATACCTTTTTGAATTTGTAAATTCTGCAATTTGGTTCGCAAATTCGCTTTTCCAGGACCAGCGGTTTTACCATTTTCGATCCAAGAAGAAAAGTTTGTTAAACCTTGCAATAAATTGTCGCCTTCTGAAGGGAATGCTGCTAATATTTCTAAGGCAGTAACAGGTCCAATACCAGTTAAACCTGTTGTATAATCGCTGCCAACCAAGAGAGCAAGCCGTATCATTTCGTTTCGCGTTAATTCTAAGAACGAGATAAATATTATTTTATAATTTGTACAAGGATGCGTTCCCTTTTGTATTGAAAGTACAATAGGCTTACTGAAATAGTGTTGTATATCACAGGATCGAAATTCCAGAACCTTTTTATTATTATCAAAAAAATTTTTATAAACGCATTGTCCACCAAATAACCAAATATCTGAATCATCTGTAATCGTACCATCGATGAGATGAATTTGTTCCAAGTATGCGCATTGCGCCTCTGCTTCCATAGGTGCTATAACATACGGTATTCCGAATATTCGTAATAGTTCCTACAAATAAATAATTTCATTGATGTTATGTTAAATAAAGAACAGTAAGAATTTACAATAACAGCTGAGAATTTACTAAATTTACATCGTGATACCTGTGCTTCGATTCGTATTTGGTCAGAAATATCGATACCTTGTCTTTCTAATTTACCAATATTTGCCAT
Organism: Bombus confusus; assembly: GCA_014737475.1. Taxonomy (NCBI): domain Eukaryota; kingdom Metazoa; phylum Arthropoda; class Insecta; order Hymenoptera; family Apidae; genus Bombus; species Bombus confusus. The sequence continues at coordinate 182,663 of JACXIV010000045.1, forward strand.
TAGTTCTGTTTGTTTGTCCTCTAATTGTGTCTGCAATTATACTAAAATGTACTAAATATTCCAAGAATATTTCCGTATATCCATTACCCGTATGTGTATATCTAATCTAATGTATGTACATACTTGTAATGTTAGCAGTTCCTCTTCGTTCATAGGTATAGGGCTTATTCTTTTTGTATAATCAGTCAGCATGCTAACATTTGTATTGTCTTTGATATTTGCAGCTTTTACATTATCCGTTGCAGAATTGGTTAAATTTTCGATGCTATTTGCATCTTTCATTTGATTTTCTTCTAATGGTACATTCGTGTTTAAAGTATTCGGATCAATATCGATAGTGGTCTGCTTATTAAGATTATCAATTTCTTTTAAATTAAGCAACTGCTTATCTTTAATTTGATCTTTTGTTGAATTTACTAATGTTTCTTTGAAAGTGCGTTCGTTTCTTGATACTTCTTGATCATTATGAAATATTTCCGCCGATTGTGTAGGATGTATATCTGTATTGAACTCGCTATTGCGTGTTTCAAATACGTCGGCAAACATATCATCCACCACTTTTTCATCAGATCTAAATGTTATTTGGATACCTTGTGGAACATATTTATTAGTAGTAGTACCTATATCTGGTATCGGTATATCTTCTATTTCTATGAAATCGTCCGAGTCTGACAACGAGTCCGTTGAATTAACTGTTACTACATTTTTTGATTCAACTTGCGCTTTATCTGAAATGTTTGCCGTTCTAATAGGAGAGATATTAATGTTTGTCTCAGTGTTTGATTCAGCTAATTCCGGCTTCGATACATCGATTGATTTTATAATGTTTGTATAATTATGTTTCGTATCTTCTTTGCCGTCCTCAGATATTGAGGAATGCTTCGTATTTAATGAATTATTTTTACTTTCAGGAGGCTGTATTGTTTTAAGTGAATCGATTTGTTGTGGTATTCTTGACACATTTTCGACACCTTTGTAAGTTTCTCTGTTATTTTGCTCAAGAAGGGTAAGGATCTGTTTCTCCGTTAATCCACTATATTCTAACATATACGTTAATGCAGGATTCGTAATGTTTTGTTTGATATATTTTTTTGGTAATACTCGCGATTCATTAGATTCTACTTCCGATTCTATATCGCTATCTGTTTCCTGCCTAAATTTAAAATTATTCATATCTGTTATATCAGTGTCACTGTCCCAATCATCATCGAGTTCATATTCATTTATATCATCATAGATCTTTGTATCTTTACTGGGTCCAACAGTGGCTTCATCCATTCTGTTTTCGTGCTGTGTGGTCTCGCTATTTGAATTAACATCATCGTTGTCTTTTAAGTACGCATTTTTATCTAAAATATACAGTGAATTAAGAAATGATCAGTTTTGGCTTGAATAGTAGAAGGCTATTACGTACCACTGATATATATTAATCTAGTTGTATTGTCCGCAGCGATACGATAAGTATAATTTTGAACGTTCGTCGGTATTCCCTGTTCTTGTAATAATTTATCTAGCTCATCCAACGTAAGCGTTTTTCCACCCATTTCTTTCTCCGCAGATTCTAAACTTTGTTGTACTAATCGGCGTTTTAATAAACGTTTCATTTGGAAACCAGAAAATTCATTTGATTCCTAAATAAAAACATGTTTCAGATAAACGACAAAATTAAATGCTTATACAAATAATCCTCAAAATGAGCATGTACTTCAGGCATTTCATGCAAACGGCCCCATGAACTTTGTTTTCTTGTTTCTTTGAGATCTGTTAGAATTTCATAACGCACGTCAGCTGGTAAAGTTTTAAATTCGGCACTAGTTACATCCACGCTATGAATATTGCCAGTCCATTTTGTTTGCTTTCTTGGACTTGGTTCATCGGATGAATCAGAATTATAATCATCACTATAATTTGATTCTGCTTTACTCGTGCTTGGCATGTCTGGCAATTTGTACATATCATTCACAGTTTGCTTATTTTGCAAATTTATAACTATTTCAGAAGAGCCATTCGTAATATTTTGTTTCTCTGTATTAAGAACTGTCTTTACTGTAGAATGCTTTATCAAATTATTTATTAATTCTGTCCTCATCTGTTGGGCTTTATTCTTGGCCATAGATTTCTGTTTCCTGCGTAAAGCCTGTGAACACAAAAGAATAAGAACCTCTTTTCTCACTACCTGGTTCCCACAGCAAACTAATTATGTACAGACAATATTATAATCAAGATAAAAGTACAGTTTCATTAAACATGCATGCAACGTACCTAATATTAAGACGTATGATAGTTTAGACAATTAGAAAGTTAAATGAAACCAGCTTAATTATATTATATAAAAATCTATAGTTGGTATTTTAGTTGTAAAGTACACATTCTTAAAGTTTATACTTTAAAAAATGAAAGTATAATAAAAAATATATTTACAATTGTGTTCTTCTTAAGCATTGGTACACCTCCATCAAAAACGAAAACTGGTTTAATTTTATAATACAATAGTTTGCATATTCTATGAAATAAGCCAATAAGATGAGCATTAGGTTTAGGATTACCAAAGCGGTCCTGATACCCTTGTAGCACTTGATGTATCCAGATTGATATATCTAAAAAATCACAAAATTTTATTGTTTGTATGAAGATAATTGATTTGTAAATAAATTTATGTGCAACTATCAAAATTTTTTGGGATGTACCAATAGCTAAGACCTTTCCTTCTAATGTTTCCAGAGGTACTTGTTTTCCTGTTGCATCAAGTAAACGCCAAAGACCATAAACACCCATTATTACAACTTAACAAGTTTCTAAAAAATAATACATTTGATGACTTTAATGTATACCTTTCAATTAGTACAATGTATCATAGTATATTTTATAATCTACTATGCAAAATTGTATAGGTATTGAAAGATGTAATAAAAGCATAAGGACCAAATATATTTTTAACAATTTATAACCTAAACTCTAAATACGTTATGAAAATATAGGAGGATAAAAAAATAACATGAAAATATTTATTATCTGTAAAAAATAAATTTACGTGCGTATACATACACACGTACACGTGTGTATTTATATTAATGTTAAAACATTTAAATTATATATTTTTGATATGATATTAGTATCTCGACGCGCAAAACCCTATTCTTACAGACACGCCACTGGTGTCAGCTGATTACAAAAACAATGTGTTTATATATACTTACACATTAAACGCGCATTTAGATCGTATGGTGTAATATGTTTAAAAAAGTAAGCAGAGATTGTAAGAATTGTATATTTTAATTATATTATTATCGTGAGAAAATTGGTAATCCACCAGATTTTATGAATATCATTAATGGTATTTTATTTTCATCGTATTATTATGTGTTTACCAACTCCTTACATTCATGCTTTAAAGATAAGAGATGTAATTTTGCTGAATAGTTTATTTGTTCATATATTAAAGTCATGAAATTTGCTCATACAAGTTTTATGCATAAAATAGAAAATATTGTATTAATATAAACATATTATAGTTTTGAAATATGTGAGTTCAATAACAAGATAAAGTTTTTCATTGAGAAAAATGGCAAAATTTTCGAAAAATGTTTATGTATACACAGAAAATAAATAAACCATGTTCGCGCGTTTGTAATACGCAAGAACTAGTCTTGTGTAACATACGTTTTCATCGATAATGTTCGCCGGTCTAAAATTGATGTAAATTTTTTAGCCGTCCAAGAACTCGACTTTCGATGGAATAAAAGGTGAGCTTATATAGAACGTTAATTTGTCTATCCACGCGCACTCGTCCTATATTACGCAGTACCAGGCTATTGGCCGTTCGTGTGATTCGAATACAAGTAACGTAATATGTGAAATACAGTAGTGTGTAATTCGTCTAGTCCATGGGTATATACACACTTGCAGACATGATGTATATATCGTATCGTCATCATGAGAGAAGTGAAGTGAGGTAGAGGCCACCCACTCTTTCCCACAGCAGGTTTTTCCCACGCCCCCCAGGGTAACCCCAACATCCTTTTGCGGCAGCAATTCCACGGTATCTATGGAGTAGAGGGGAGCAGCTCACGTCAGGTGGGGAACAAGAGGGGAAACTGGAGGCGCTTGGGTCGACCAGGCCATTGTACAACAGTAAAACAATAGAATCAGCAGCTCAGTAACGTAACTATTCAAACCCCCCAAAATTCTTACGCTTTCATTCCGATTTTATAAGTATTAACGTGTGTGGTCGTTATCAATATTTCTGACACAACTTAAAAATTACGTAATACTTCCTATTCGAAGATAGAAAGTATAATTTTATAAAATATTTTTGTAAATTGTAACAGAACGGTATATCTAATTGTATCTTTTTCTTTCGTTATTCGATCTTCTTCTATGAAAATTTCTATCTTAAAAGCTTACGTTTTATACTCACTATTAGACGATAAGAGAAAAAGGAAATGATTGAAATATTTAAACGAATGGCAGCGGTCGGTTTTGTATCGAAAGGTTCATGGATCCCTTTATAAATACGTACCTGTTAGAGCCACTTACGCGGGTAGTAATAACTCTACGTTGTCGTTTCGAACTTAGTTACTCGGCGAACACCGTCCGGGTAGGTTGTATATTTCCTAGTAGATTTGTCGAAATGAGTGTTTATCAGTTGCTATTAGCTTGAAAGTGACAAGACTGCAGAAAGCCTAAAAATAAGAAGGAAACCACAGAACGTATTAGTTTTAAACAGTGTTTCGAAACAGTATGTTTGTATTTTGGATTTAAAGTGGCGCGCGCGCGGCTAAATCATTTCTAAGGGTTGGTAAGACTGTTCGGAAAATTCGGAAAGTGAACAGGTGTTTTTTGAATGGATTAGGGAGAATAGGTGACGAGGACGCAAAAGGATTTGTGGATGTTGAAGAATCAAGGAACAGTGTGACATTTGTGAATAACCGATCATTATAAAAAAATGCACTGGGATTTATGTTTCGATTGAAGATATTACGAAAAATGAGGTGAGCCCCCAAAACGTAACCTGTTTTTGTTCGGTGTAATCTTTGCATCAAGAAGGTAAATAGAAGATATTTTTAGTAGTTTAATAATTCTTTATTAAAACAACTGTATAAGCTTGTTACTTTCAACATTTATCAATCTATCTATGAAATTAAAACAATCTACAATGTTCAATTTCTATTATTATAGAGTGTAAATTCTTCATTTTCAGAAAGTATCTTTTAGCAAGGATATCTGTTTCCTCTTGTAACGTTTTGTATAATTTTACATCTATAAACGTTACAATACACATAAAGTTTAGATCTGCTTGTTATTTATGTAATGATATAAGTTCTGTTATGACAATGTACCGCAATACATAAAGTTCAGTCCGTTGATTTCACATAGAAGAATGTATTTGTAATTCTATTCATGATGCATTTAATTAAGAGTTGTGAGTATATGTAACTTGTGTCAGACAATTGGTATCATAAATTTTATTAGGAAGTACAAGCTTTTTGCTTTTCCTAGAATATTATTTTGTTGGTATTCTTTCTTAGTAAAGCACATAGTAATATGTAACATGGATGAACAATATTGTACTTTGTAACCAATATTGTGTTTAAAAATTAAAAAGATTTAGGGAAGTTATCTTAGCATATGTAAAATTAATCAGAGAACATCTTTATACTTACAAGTACATGGATATAATTGTATAGACACGACGAACAAGGGTGATTTAATTCATGCAAGAAAAATGAGCTCAGCTTGGTTCCCACAGTATATATGTACATTTCCTCTTTCCTGTACTAAGACTAGCAATTCTTAGGAGCTCGTTTAAAGAAAGATACCTTACGTTAATTATATCTTGCATCGAGAAAAACAAAAATCTTTCCCACACTTTAGTCTTACACGAATAGAATCCTATGCATCTATGTCTATTCAAAGATATATAGTTAAAAAGACAACTGTTTTTTACAATTAGGGTAATATGTATAGATTTGGATATCTGCGATAACAAATTATGATCCTATTTATGTATATTTATTTCAATTTGATTTAATGATCTATTTGCGTCTTTCTAATATCTATTTGATAAAAGAATATTTGAAAAAATAAAAACGATATTGAGTGTGAAAAACGATATTAGTTATAATTAGCTATGATGAAATGTATTTCAGGTAAAGAGGCAGTGGCAATTATGACATGCATAGATGACAAGGATAGTCTGCAAGCAACCTAACAACTCTGTTGTATAGTCGAGAGAATAGAAGCGAAGATTAAATATGCCACACCAGTTTGGTTTGCCGACGATGGCACATGGAATGCAATCTCCTCCTTCACCGACTTCGGTCATGTCGGTTTACCCCCGATTTGGATCCGGTGTCTATAGACCAGATCATCAGGATCAAAGGTTAACACGTGAAGCAATGGAACGTTATTTACGCGATAGAAGCGACATGGTTATCGTAATTCTTCATGCAAAGGTTGCGCAAAAATCATACGGTAATGAAAAAAGATTCTTCTGTCCTCCACCATGTATCTATTTGTTTGGTGATGGGTGGAGAATGCGACAAGAGCAGATGCTTCGCGAAGGAGAGAGCGAGCAGTCTGCTCAGCTTTGCGCATTTATTGGAATCGGGAATTCCGATCAAGATATGCAACAACTGGATTTGAACAATGGTAAACAGTATTGCGCGGCAAAGACACTTTATATTTCGGATTCTGATAAGAGGAAGCACTTTATGCTCTCGGTGAAAATGTTTTATGGTAGCGGACACGATATCGGTGTGTTTCATAGTAAAAGAATCAAAGTGATCTCGAAGCCGTCGAAGAAAAAACAATCGTTGAAAAACGCCGATTTGTGTATAGCGAGCGGAACAAAAGTTGCTTTATTTAATCGGTTACGATCTCAAACGGTTAGCACGCGTTATCTTCATGTGGAAAACGGAAATTTTCATGCGAGTTCGACACAGTGGGGTGCGTTCACCATACACCTGTTGGACGATAATGAGAGCGAATCTGAAGAGTTTCAGGTTCGAGACGGATACGTACATTACGGTAGTACAGTGAAATTGGTATGTTCGGTAACAGGAATGGCTCTTCCACGTTTAGTAATTCGGAAAGTGGACAAGCAAATGGCCAGCCTGGAAGCGGATGATCCAGTTTCGCAACTGCATAAATGTGCTTTCTATATGAAAGACACGGACCACATGTACCTCTGTTTGTCTCAAGAACGTATTATCCAATTTCAAGCAACTCCTTGTCCGAAGGAGGCAAATAAAGAGATGATAAACGACGGTGCCTGTTGGACGATAATTAGCACCGATAAGGCAGAGTATCAATTCTTCGAAGGCATGGGACCGGTTAGATCACCGGTGACACCGGTACCATTGGTCCATAGCTTGCACTTGAACGGTGGCGGGGATGTGGCAATGCTCGAATTGACAGGAGATAATTTTACTCCTAATCTTCAGGTATGGTTCGGCGACGTGGAAGCGGAAACTATGTATAGATGTCAGGAAAGTATGCTTTGCGTGGTGCCAGATATATCGCAATTTAGGGGTGAATGGCTCTGGGTGCGGCAACCGACTCAGGTGCCTGTCTCGTTGGTTCGCAACGATGGCATCATTTACGCGACCGGTCTGACCTTTACCTATACTCCAGAACCCGGTCCTCGGCCTCACTGTCCGCCAGCAGATGAAATTATGAGAGCACCGCGTGGCATGCACAATCAACCTGCGATGCCACCGGCGATCGCGGACGTACCTTGGAACACCCATCAACCCCCTCAATCGGGTCTCTGATGTTTCCTAGACAATTACAGTGCGCATCACCAAAGTTTCCGAGTCAGTGAGACGAACGCTGTTGTTTCTGTTCATTCTTCGAACGATATTCCAGTTGTTTCTATCGATAACAACGAGCCAGTTGACGACGACGTTAACTCAGTGACTGACTACGCAGCGAAAGACCTGTTGCTGCGAGGCGAAAGTGCGGCAACAAGTTTAGACAATACAAAAAGCAGCACGTAGCAACCATTTCGTTGCATTGCGTTGCATTGTGTCGCATTACGTTGCGTTTTATTGCGTTACGACGCTACGTTGAATATGTACAGTGTGCCGTACCGAGAATCGTTTCCCTATGTTCATAAATACGTAGGTTCCTAGCTTTAAGTGTTGATACAGAATTACACACAGGGATTAGAATTTATAGCGACCCTAGAATTAAGAGCTTTTTACGAATGTGAATATATTTAGCTATTACTTGGTAAAAGGAATATGATGGGGAGGGGAGAACAAAGTCGAAAATTTGTTCGCTCATTAAATGACGAAACAGAACACGCTATTAAATCTCTCCGTTGTATTAGATTAGCCATCGAGACTTAACGGTTTAGACCGTGCAATTGCATATCGATCATTGGAAGTGGTTGTACATTTCTCGTCGATTACTGCTGATTCGTTCATCGAAATCGAAAGGACAGATCTTGTTATCGGAGGAATCTATATTTGGTTTAAAAATGACCGAATTTCCACCACAATTATCCCAATATATTAATTACGTTAAAAAAGTAGCAACAAATAATTTTTAAAGGCGTTTATCTTTATTTATCGAGAAATACAAATGACTTGCGACATGTGATAATGACAATGAGCTACATTTGCGATGCAAGTATTCGAACGACTAATTCATTTTTTACAAACCATTTGAAAATTTCGATCTATTTGATTTCTTTCCTTCGTGATATCTCGAATATTTCAAACGTGTTTAATTGTTCAAAGCGTATGCTATTTTACATAATATACGCATTAATGCAAAATTGATGAAACATTATAGTCGTATTTTTCTCGTGATATGTAATGTACGGTAACATTTCAGACGGATTACAGGTTAATTTTGTGAAACTTTATTTATGTGCGACGTAGGAATTATTCTACATTTAATCCGAACGAAGAAAATCCTTAGTATCTTGCCTAAATTGCAATTTATTACTTCGATTGATTTCGTGCGCTAACTAACTATCGCTATTTTATCATACCGACGATTATTTATTTTCATAATTGTTATATTATTTCGTCAATGAAACCCTTGATTGCTTTCTTAACGTAGACGTAAAATATTGTGCACGCTTCCTATTAATCTCACCGATTATCGATATCTCGATTTTTCTAACGGAATTCTTGGTATTATCCACAGAGAAGACAATATGCTTATTCGCGCGAAAATACGATATGTAACGGTGCATTTTAAATGGATGACACAAAAGAAAAATCTAAATATATACGTTTTTATGTCTCTCTATGTTCTACAATAAATTGGTCAGATTTATATAATAAAGTCTTTACTTCATGACCTACACGTTATTTCCAAATCCCAAGATTCGACAATAGAGACAACTGTACGTACATAACTGTTGCGCTACGAAGCTGAGGTGTAATTTGAAAAAGTAGCTGCATCTCGAAAGAATGGGCAAGACGTTTTACATTTCATGGAAATTGTTCGAAGTACGAATATAAAATTATTGTATGCGAAACGCAATAATATATTTCGATCAAAGCAAGGAATTTTGTTGATACGAGAACTAAAAATTATTAACAAGAAACAATTCGTTTCTTGACTCCTCGACTTGGTCGAAGCGATACAGGCTCTTTTCTAGATACCATCGAATATAATTATCTGCAGCAGGAAGCGAGATAAAATCGCTTTGAGAATTGTCTTCCTGAAGAGATCCATTGTAAAAGAGGAATGTCGGTATACATGTATACCATGGGAATTTACCCACGATTAAAATTTGCACCAAGTACCTGAAGAATACGATTATCTTTATTCACAGTAATAAATTGCGAGTTAATAATAATTACATCCTTATACGTATCAGTGGACGGATAATCATTGAGTAATCATTACAATTCATTACATTGGAAAACTATTTTAAGTTACGTTCAAGCGTTACTTAACTTAAGTTAAGTTGCCAATTTTTCAATAACTTTTCGCAAACGTGGAACTGTTTTACATCATATCCCAATTTGTCAAACTACGTTTGAACCTCGAGTTCTTTCATTGTATTTCTCTCTCACATACACACGCACACTTTCTTCCTCTCGCTTACAAATTAAAACAATATTTTACAAAACTATATGAGAATCCTATTTGTAAATAAATCATATACAATCTTTTAAACTAATTACTTGTGTACACGTGCACTATGATTCCCTTTATGCTCTCAGTCGTTGCAACAATTTAACGACAATGGATATATGGATATAGAGTATGTATATATATATATATATTTATACGTATATATATACATATACACGTATATATATATATATATATATATATTTATACGTATATATATACATATACACGTACGTGTAATATATATATATATATATATATATATATATATATATATATATATATATTGGATATATATATAATAAAAAATGTATAAAGAGAACACATGTATGAAACATTTGTTACTGTATGAAGTTTGCTATTGTGCTTATCAATATTCTTTGTGTAAAAAATTGTATTTTTCGCGAGTGTCTATAGTTACAGAAATCATTGTTATATCGAGAAGGATCGCTATTTAAATAAATCTTCTATAAACAACATAGACCGGATCCGTGTCGATCGTTTTTAATCACAATCGTTAAATTGCCTGGTATTTCTTCTTCTTTTATATTTCACTTTTCCGACTCTCTCTCTCTCTCTCTCTCTCTCTCTCTCTCTCTCTCTTCTCGCCTATGCTTAATTTTACAAATAGCGACCACAAAGCGACATGATCGAGTAGGATCGCTTTTACTTTATCCGTATCGTGCGTTGTTTATTCATATTTGTGAGCATTAACGAAATATATGAAGTTAATAGATCGTCCATTTTGTATCCGAGCGAAGTTTCGCACAACAGTTTCGAACCTCTGACTAAATTTCCAATCGTCATATGAAAATAGGTATTACCCGACGACCAATTTGAGATTCTTGTAAACGGATGCGTTACTAGTATATCCTACGAATACGGATGTTCACAGGTAACATTTTTATGTATAACATATAAACGATTATAGATAAGAAAAATGGTATTCGCTTACCTTCGTTTGTGGATGTATAAGACTTACGCCGTGCTTATTTATAGCGATTAACAATAATTCCGGATAATTTGGTTCTGTGCTTTGCTTGACTTCGAAAAAGGCTGAACCAAAGGTTGGCCATCGATAAACTATTTTCAAAAACGTTATTTTGGCATCTTCTGAACTCATGCCTATGGAGAAATTTATTTATCTATTTACTTTGCAATTACATGTAACATATAGACAAAAAGTAGGAAGTAGTTGTAACTACCGAGTGTGCGCTCAAACAAGATTGAAACGATATCTTACCAGCATCCTGATTGTACGCTGCTATTATCGATCTCTTCCAATCGTTAGAACTTTGTACCTTTACTAAATCTCCAGGAATAAGTTCTCTTAACATTTGCCTAGGGAAAATCTTACGTTACTACGTTGTTCTTCTAAATACAAGCTCGTACATAACTACGTACTAGAACGGATTATAACGTGTATTTCACTTACGGAATCGCTTGAAGTTCCTGCTTGCTTTCACCAAAACGAACTCTATACACTAGTGCTGCTAATCTGGATGCTTCTTCCTTGGTACATTTATGGTAACCTATCAGGAGAGGTACATACGTAAAGAGTACAATTGTGTAAAATGATCAAACCGGATGATAATGCACGATATTACAAAACGTTATAAAAGTGTTGGAACGCAACCTTTACCTCTTAATAATTTAGGAAGCTCCTGGTGAAAGTGGAAAATGAGGTCTGCGTTTCTATCTTTACCGGGAACGGTGTTGGTCCACAATTTCTTCATGAAAAATACTTGATACGTAAATTGGGGTGATACACCTAAGCATGATATACGAAAATCTTATGATGTCCCTTTGCGTTGCATTTATGATTAGCAGAATATTATAACAAATATGTACCATCGCGAGAGGGTCGAGCTTTTCTTATCCAATCCGTCAAATGTCGTACAAAGTCGAAGAAGAAATCCCCTTCTGGAACCGAGATGACCTTATCGGCGATCTTCACAAACAGACTGAATCCTTCTGCGGAGCGTAAGTTCAGTCTTTGCGCTATATTTTGACAAAAATCTTTAGCTCTCGTCGACGAATCCACCTCGAACGCCTATGTAGAGAAATAAATTGGAGAATGATCGCCGCAAGTTCGATAACTGTTCTTGAAATGGATAAAATTGAGACAAAATAGTCGCTTAAAGCATACGCACTTCGTCCGTGTCGTCAGGAAAGTAAACTTTGTGAAATATTTGCGTCGTTTTGTGCTGTATAGCTTCTACTTCCACTTGGTGTGGAGGGTACTTTCGTTGACCGTTACGTAAGGTTTTTTGTAGCCTTTGTAAAGAATCCTGAGATATGGGATGGCGTCTCGTGCGTAAAAACAGAGTCAATTCCTGGCAACGGACAGAAACACATGTAAATCGAACGAACACGTCCTCGAATATATCATGTAAATGCGATATTTTACTTTTAAAAGGCTTTGGCTGCAAGTGAAGAGGCCGGTGGCAAGCCACATCAATTCCCAGCCACGTTCTTCGCTCAATCTATTTCGATTATCGGTTAGTTGTTTCATGATTTGGCAATAAATCTCGTCTCGAAGAATTTCGTTTTTCAATGGTCCGTCAAAGATAAGATCCGTATACTCGTTGCCGATACGCGGTCTTTTTGTTGGCAAATCGCCCATGTATTTTAAAATCGCGTTAAAAGCGAAACACGCTTCCTCGGCTAATTCCTCCTTCGATATCAACTTCTTTAAGAGAGGTTGTTTAATAGGATCTCTGGAATGATGCCACAATTCGTCGGTGTGTCCGCGTCGCGCTGTTGTTAGGGTCAACGCCTTTGACATAGTCCTCTTTGGCGGTGTTCTGTAACAAGCGCGAAACATCTCTCTATTGTAATTCATAACGTGAAAGATTCGCTACGTATTTACGGACAAGCGTCATTTACCGGAAGTGATCAATAGCGTATTCTAAAAGGGTATGAGGTTTGTCACGGGATTCTACTCCGTTCACTTGCTGTGGATATAGTTTGCGGCCATTTTCCGTTCCTTCGATGCTGAATAGAGACTGAAAGAGGGATCGATTAACGAGATTCGTTTGATTCATACAGAAGAAAGAACAGATAGAGAGAGAAATAAAGAGGTCGCGCGGAAAAGACGCGCGTTCGCCTTACTAAAATATCGTTTGGTGGTTTCGTTAGCGAGGGCAAAACGTATACTGTCTCTGCTGGAAAATCGCCCTTTTCGCCGGTTCTTTCGCAAGTGCCAACGCACCATCCCGAATTAAGAACGGTTTCACCGGTACTCTCGTCTTCCAGAATAATAAGGTCCCCCTTTTGAAAGGTCAAGAACGACGAACCTTCGCCCGGTGCTTTGTAGTCTTGCAAAGCGATAACGTATTTGCTACGTTTCTTCAAACCTTCTAAAAAGTATACCACCAGATCGCGAATATCTTCGGCGTTAGGGCTTTGAAAAGTGAATTCCTCTCCTCGCACCGTTGACAGGTTAAACGTTTGCGTGAACATTTTATTGGTTCTGAAAATTACGACAGAATCGACAGATAAAATAAGAGCGGGGAAAGAGACGATGGTAAAAGTCACGTACTTTTGACTAGACACGGTGGTGATTTCGGGAAACGACAATTCGAGAAGTACTTGTTCTTGATCGTCTACGACATACACTCCGGTCCAATTCACGGCTATGATAACGTCGTTCTTCGGCAAATTCGGCCCGGAATTTCTGTACGCTTCGTAGAAGCGAGAAAAGAGTAACGGCCACTTGAACTTTGCATAACCGACGATATCCTCCTTAACCCGCAAAGCAGGTACCTTTTCCTTTAAATAATAACTCTGCAAGAAGAAAAATCGTTTCGTCGTTGTCGTCGATAGAAGAAACGTAAGCGGTGAAAGAAAATGCGAGCATCGAAATATGTTTCAATCAGTTATCGTAATGTAAGTACGGTCACCTTTTTATACGCCTGTAGAACCAGATGTCCCCATCTGTCGATCGCCTTGTCGATACCGGTCAGGCAATAGTCCGGTATGTAATTCGGCAGAAGAGTGTAAAGTCTGTCGACGTTCATGTCGGTGTGATATTCGATGTAATATTGTTGAGCGGCGATCATCGCTAAATCTTCTTCTTTATCGCAACGATACTCGCCGAATTTTACTCCCCTAACTACCTGTTGATAAATTAAATTGGTAGCGACTTGATCTTCGGTCGGTTCGTGCCAAGGCGCGAATATCTCCTTTCTGAAGAACAATCTCCACGGAGCGTTTCGTTCTTGAGCACCTTGTTCCTTGGCGTATTGTTCGCACTGCGAGATGGCATCCATCACGTGGTCACCGCCGCTGCCGAGCGACGAGACCTTATCAAACAACGCGATATAAAGAGAAAATCCGAACTGGTCGCGCAACGATATCTTATCGGAGAGCTGGTTGCACAGTTCTCTGGCGGTGGTGGCGGAATCAGCGAGCAGCGTTTTAGTGTTACCGTCCATAAACGTGATCGGTAACATAATTGGTTTCTTGGATTTGGTCGCTTGAAGCTCCAACCAGCTGGGCGGTTGGTTTCGCGTGCCGTTGTTGAACGTTCTCTTGAGCCGATCCTCGCAGTACGGCGCGTATCCGGGCGGTCCCTCCCTGATAAACGCTCGCAAGTAATTGACGAATTTCTCGGACGGAGCGAAACATCCGACGCAGAGCGATAACAAGATCCAGCCGCGAGCGTGCGACGATTTTGAAGGGTTGTTGGTCAGTTGTTTGCATATTTGACAGTATATCTCGTCCCTTAATTCCGCGCGCAATATTCCGTGGCCGATAATGAAATGAAGCTTCTCGAGGTTCGAGGTAGGTCTCGCTTCCAGCCAGGACTGATAACTATCCGCCGTGTATTCGTCCTCTTGTAGTTTCCGTCTGACGTCCTCGCCCAATTTGTTCTTTCGTTTCAGCGTTAACGAGACCAACTTGTGTCTTATCGATCGTGGCTTTTGTCTGAGAAACGTTTCCGGATCGACGCCCATCATTTGCGCCTCTTGGAACTCTTTGCTTCGTATAAAATTACGGCCAAGAGTGGCCGTGACTTTCGACATGACCGAGGTCGTATCTCTGTCCATCGTGTGAAATCTAGGCTCGGGTAAGTCTCCGGTGAAACGAAGTATCGTGATCCACAATGCTTGGGCGGCCAGCTGATCTCCTTGCGTGTGCAAAGGCAGCAACGGGTGTTTCAGAGGCTTCCTCGAATACTGATGCGTAATATTCCCTTGAAAGTAAGTTGCCGCGAATTTTTGAAACTTGAATTCCGATAGATCTTCCTCGTCCTCCGATGCTGTTTGAACGGGGCTAATGATCTCCTGTTGGTCCGCCTTTGGCGCTGGTAGGTCGTTGAACACGGAGGTTTCCCTAGCAGGTGTTGGAGCCTCGCTGCTCGAATCCGGTAGAAAATCAAACATCGCCTCGACCAATTTACTATCGTCGACCGGTTCGTCTTGTTTCTTCGCTGCATCGTTTATCAGATTCTTCTTGATCTCCATTCTGCGCCGGTCTTCCAGTTCCATCTCTATCTCTTTTCTTTCCAATTCTTGCATTCGTTCCCTATAGTTCTGCTCGGCAATTTCTTTCGCCCGTTTATTCCCTTGGTCCTTCAACTCCCGTTCCTCTTTCTTTCGAAGCCTCAACGCTTCGACGTGCAACCGATACTCGTACTTGATCTTTTTGTAGCGTCTTTGCGCGATCAATCTACGAACGTGAGCCTGTATCTTCACGATGGCCCACAATTTCTTTTGGTACATTTTCCGTACCAGGTAGCCTCTGGCTCGGGCTTGAAGAGCGACTATGTGTCCCCTGAGATGCCTGAATCTGTGCGATAGCACTCGCGATCTGATCAGCGCTTGAAGTCGCATGTAACCGATACGCATACGTTTGTATCGTTGTCGTTGCGCGTAGCCTCTCCAGTATTTTTCGACGACGGTAGCGGCTGCTCTCATGCGAAGGAACCTCCTTCTGTAAACCCAGCCGCGTATATTTCGTTGCAGGATTAGAATCTTCCGCGTTAAAACGCGGTCGCGTTCCTGCTCCAAGAACAAGTCGTGAGCGTCTTTGAGAAACACTTTTGTATGTCCGAGTTGATAATCCGATCTTCCCAACACTATGTGACAGATTTTGGATGTAACCGCGTGGCAGTCGACCTTGTGCGCCGGAGGTATACCCGGGATGAGAAACCGATATCTCTCCACGAACTCCGGGAAGGAATGTCTGATCGGATAACCAGCTCTGCGAATTCGAATCGTTTCCATCATGCCGGAGTATCTCAATTGTCGGCAACAAAGTCCTCTGTCGAACATCATCGGTTTCTTGTACTCGTTTGGTTTGATACATCTGATGAAGAAAGGTTGGCAACTGCACAATGTCTTCATCAGAGAGTCCAAGGATTTCTTGAACTGAGTGGACAGAGTAGGTGCTCGTTTCCTAGTCTCTGATCCCATACCGATGTCCTCGGCGAAACAGGCCTGCAAAAATTTATTCGACGATATGTGAATCAGCTGCAATAAATCGGCGCTAAACGTGTCCCTGTTCTTCTCGAGGAAGCTTCTGGTATCGTAGAACACGACACCGGCGAAGTGATTAAGGCCGAACGACGTATTGATGTCTGATTTTGGTTTCAAATAATTCCGATGACTGCCGTGCGTTTTGTGTATCTTGGCTAACATGGTCTGGTCCGTGCCCTTCGGAAACTTTGATTCCTCGTCTATCAACGCCATGATGTTCAACTGCTTGATGGCTATCAAATCGAGCGCGTCCTGATTGTCGACGAACTCGATGTGCTGCCAGTTGATACCCTCGTGATTGTATTCTTCTTGTTCGAGCTTGAAGATATGTTGCACGAAAAATTGTTGCAGATTTTCATTGGCATAGTTGATGCAAAACTGCTCGAAGCTATTGTGACTGAAATTTTCGAAGCCGAATATATCCAATACGCCTATGGCGCTTCTGGACATGTTCTTGGGCCTGTAGATCGCTTCGTTTATCTTTTTCACGATATGCACGAACAATCGTCCGTATATTCCCTTGACGAACGCATCTCTGATATCCACCGATTGGTCCCTGGACAACGTAGACACCTGCGTGCACACGTTACGATTCGGCTCAACAAGAGGAAAGTATTTTCTACTGTAATTGTCGCAGTGTGACACTTCGTATTTACCGTCCCGTCTGTATAGGAACGTAACGCGAATTATTCCTTACTTACAACAGTCTCACCGTGAGCGAATATCGTTTTGCGAGTTAGAGCGTCTATCAAAGATTGAACGGGTACGCCCAGTAAGTGCGCTACCCTCTGCACATTTGTCTGTTCCGGAATTTCAGTAGCGTCCAAATTATCTGAAACGTAGATCGTGTACGTATTTGAATTGGGAAGACGAGCGAAAACGCTTTAACGCTGTACGAATTACGCTGCTTACCTACGACGGTGGCTCTGTATTTGACGTTTCCCATGTGCAATAGGGCAGCCAGCAGCTTAAGTATCTCCCATATTTCCGTGTCGGAAAATAGCAAAACTTTCATGGCTGATCTAATGTCGGCAAACTCCGCCGCATCGTCCCGGCCCTCGCACGTGATGCTACCACCCTGAGAAGCAAAACCTTCGATTCTAGATTCGCAACATTCGAAACACAACAGCATAACGCTTGAAGGAAATCGAAACATTACCCCTGTTAAATACTTGTACGAAGAGGCATCGTCCAGTTCCAGTTTCAGCTTCTCTTCTTTCGAAAGGCCAGCCAGCATACAATAGAATACATGATAGTTTCTCTCGTCCAGGCTTTGCGAGACTATTCGCGATTTCTCCAAAAGATACTGCTCGATTTTCGCTCCTTCTATCACCCCTTGCTCGTTGAAATGAATGTCGATGTATTTTCCAAAGCGAGACGAATTGTCGTTTCGTACCGTCTTGGCATTGCCGAACGCTACGAACGCGAAACCATAGATAAGGTGAATAACGTCTGTGTCTCTTTGTCTATCGCGACGCGACGATCGAGAGTGCCGTTTACCTTCCAAGATGGGATTCGCTTCCAAAATTTGCTGTTCGATCCAAGAATGCTTGCCACTAATCGCTGCCAAATATTGCAAAATTAGTTTTGTACTTTCCGTTTTGCCGGCTCCGCTTTCTCCGCTAAGACACAAACATTCGTGCATTTGACAAATCACGTCCGAATAGGAAGATATAGAAGAAGGAGAGAGCCGCTCGAAATATTTCACGGAAGGGAAAACAAAGCGATGGTTGATACCTGATCACTATGCACTGATCTTGGCCGTATCGATTCATATGCGCGTAACTATTGTCTCCGATGGCAAATATGTGTGGCGGTAGCTCTCCGATTTTACGATCCTTGTACAGTTTGATTTGCTCGGCGGTATAAATCGGTAATATCTGATACGGATTCACGGCGACTAGAATGGAACCCGTATAGGTCTGCGCAAAAACGATAGCTTAAATGAAATTACGACCGCTTTAGGCCGTAGTACCCTTTAGGTGTACGTAGAAGCGATAGACCCTCGAGAGGCTACCATCGCGTACCAAGGCTCGCTTACGTACATATATGAGATTCTCGTTGTAACGAATCAACAAATTCCTTAGGATACCAGCTTCATGGAGGTCTCCTAAGCTGATCATGTCTTCTACACCTTGCACAGAAGTGGCATGCATCGCCTTTATTCGCCTCTCCGGAGTCAGCCATTGTTCCTGAAAATTGCCCAACGAATTCATTGGCGAAACGCGTTCAAACACTTTCTCAACGTCGATATCGTACTTGGTGCAGCGTAATTCGCCGATAGGCAAGAGAAACGGGCAACGACTTTTCGACGGCGCGTCGAGTCGAGTCGAGCCGAGAAATTTGGCGAACGCGGAAAGTAGGTAACGATTACCTTGTTATCGTCGTCTTTCACTTGAATGCGTCTGCCTTCCGCGGATATTACTCGTGCTCCGATCGCAACGTCAAATTCTCTTCCTGAGATTGGTTCGATCCATATGTAATCTCCCTGCAACGTAATTTTGTTCACCGGTAATTTCCTTCTTTTGTCTCGGACATGCCGCGGGAATATCGACGCTTACGAGCACACGTTCTAATAACAAGCGATAAAATTGCTCGCATCTCAGCATTCGAACGTCGATAGATGCGCGTCTTCTTCTTTTCCTCTTTCTTTTTTTCTTTCTTCTCGCTTTGTACGATCAATCCGCGCTCGCGTTCGCGATCGCAAGGGATCGAGTTTCGACAACGTCACGCGCGACGCGTCTGCCGCCGCGAATTCTACGAATGTAGCCGCGTACAACCGTATATACAGCAAGTACAAGTGTAAAAGGAGCGGCGGCAGCTACAGATGAAAATCGTGCGTCTCCTTTTTCCATGGACGCTCGAAAGTTGCCACCATAATCCGAGCTTCGTACACCGCAGCCACTGTTCTCGGCCAACGAATCGTTCCGATCGATCAGCGTACGCGCGTGCCACGTACAATTTCTCGTTTCTCTCGAACCCGATAGATTTTTCCTCGCGCCCTTCTTCCGCTGGCTCGCGCAACCACCGATAATACAATTAGCCGAGCAAACGTGTATCGTTGCGGCTTCCAGCGGCGTAATTTTACGCATAATTCGATGCGACGCGACGCGATCGATCGCCCTTCGAGCTTTCGTCTTGGACGCTTCGGCGCTTCAGCGAACGACCAAGTTTTCGCGAGTCACGCCACGTTGATTCCGTGCAGGCGAATTCATCGAGCGTGTCGTCGGCCGAAAAAGCTTTTTTTTCGGTGCTTTCGTTTCGTTCGCGCTCCTACGTATAAACCGTCGAAAACGATCGGATAAATATCGACGATCGGGATCGGCGGTGGTTGCGCACGTGTAGCAAATTTTCAGCAGACTCGTGAGGCGCTTCCACGGTTCCGCGTTTAACCGTTTGCATCGTCGGTTCGTGGCTACCCTCCGCGCGCATCCATGCATCCGTTTTGGTGCGTTTGTACGATCGTCGCGCAGCTATTCTCAAATCGCGGCTTCCTGCAATATCGCGACAACGTTCGTTTGCCGCGAGTCGTCCGCCAGGGTGAAAAATCGCGGTCTAGGTTTTCTCTTAGAAACGATCGGATCGATCGACGTGGCTCGGACGATGGAAACGAAAACGGCGTTCGTCGCAACCGAGCGGCAATTTGAGAACCTCTAAGTTAGCCTACGCTTTACGGATACGACTATACGAACGCACAGACTGTGCCTGATATTCGTATACGTTCCGATTGTTCACCTCACCGGAACCACATCGGAAGAGCTCGTCCGCTCGTTACCACGAAGCCAGTCTCCGTTCAATTTGGCTTTGCCAGTCGGTTTTACTTTCGGCCGGCCGAGTCTATGAAAAACCCTGACTTGCGTTCTTTCCGTCTCGTACTCTCGCGTGAACGATTCGCAATCGCGTATCTCCCTCGCGGTAACCGAACATGGATTTTCCTTCGCGGTTGCGATCGAACGACACGGGAAATTCGAAAAAGGTTCGTTCGTGGGCCGCTCGCCGAGATACGAGACGAGCCTGTATAACGTGATAGTATATGGACGCGTGCGCGTCCGCCACGGGGAAGGAATGGAATTACGATCGAGGGTACAAACGCGTGTCCGGCAAAACGATTCGCGTCCCGTTATACGACGGCTGGTTTGCTCGCGTGAAATGCTAAGCCGCCGTTCAGGGCATACGCCAAGTGACGAAGGACCGTTAACTATGCCTAATTAACCGACTATTCGTCTCATCGCGTGTTGCGGCTGCGTCGACTGGGCGTCGTCGACGATGCAGCGACATCGACTTTTTTCTCCAACCGATCGGTTCGCAACGCGGTCTCTGTTCTTTGCGAACAAGAGATTATCCACGGCAACGAACGTGACGCAAAGACGCGGGAAGCGATCTCGTTTCAAGCTCGTATTCCCCTTTTCCAGATACACTTGCGCATCGCGTTCGAGCGAACGTTTTGGGAAATTACGAGGAACCGCGCATTCGCTTGGTATTCGCGATATTCGTTGAATATCGCCGAACGAACGGCTAAATTTTCCATCTGCGGTTCCTAAGACTCTCCGTTGATCCGCGGCCAATCAGACGAACGAGTAACGCACAGAGTTACCTGGAGAGTTACTTGGACCTGTCCTCTCCGCGCATGATTTTTCATGCGAGGAAAGAATCTGAAGATGGTGGTCGATCTCCGTCATTTTCACTTGTCACAGATTCCTACTGACCGTCTTCGAAGAACGCGATGAAGAAAGCGGTAACATTACGCGCGAACGCTGGATCATCGTACGTTTTTCGCATTCTTCGGTGTTGCGTGTTTCATACGCTGATTTGCTACTAATCGTCCAGGACAAAGAAGAAGACGCGCGAAATGAAAACCTATTACGATGATACTTACCCGCGTGACGATGACCATCTCTCAAATCGTCGTTGTCGGCACTCCGCCTGAAAGAAAACAAAACTTTCTTCTCTCTCTCGTTCTCTCTTCTTTTGCGTGCTCATTTTTTCCTTCGATTTTTC
>JACXIV010000045.1:214009-261767 GCA_014737475.1 Bombus confusus
TCCTTTTTTTCTCTTTTTTGTTATACATCTTTGTTTTTAAACATTCGTTTTCGGTAGTAGAGTCATAGATTTCGCAAGAGGATACAGCCTCTCCTGCAACTCGAGAATGTAAGTATTCCTGTATACTGTATTCTAATTTATTTTATTATTCGTATTTTGATTGAACTATTATTAATTTTTATTGACATAAAATTTTAAAGTTTCAATATTGAAATACACAATAAAAATGTTTATCATGCTTCAGAAATTATTATTCTTATCAGTCCTAGTTTAGAAATTACTATTTTAGCGTTTCAATTTTTATAATAATCAGATTTTAACAGAATTTTAATTTTTATTATTATTAAAATTTCAAGTTTGAATAGAGTTTTATCTTTCATTAGCTTCGAATATTTTAAATAACGAACGGTATATTTTTAAGAACAAATTGTAACATTTCATTTGTTTTGTTTTAGGTTCTTCACAATTCTCATTTCTTCCTGTGTTTTGAGAAGGACGCGATGATGCTTCATAAATAAGCATGTAAGAGCCTTTATCCTATCATATTCCAATTAATTTCATTCTTCCTATCTTGTATATATAAATAAGGTCTGACCTTAAACTTTAATATCAGAATTTCTGTTGTTATAGTAATTAAAGTTTACTAGCAATTTAACTTTTCTATTATTATTAAAGTTCAAAGTTTTCATAGTGTTTCATATTTCATTATCTCAAATTTTTTGATCAATCATCACTTAGTTTTCATAATAAATTATTCATATAAAGAAATTATTCATACATATGTATCATTTATATATAACAGTTTATATTTTGTTAAAGGTTTATCACTCCTTCCTCTTCTTCCTGTTTCCTGAAAAGGACCTAGTGGGGCTTTAAAAGACAAGAATGTAAGTAATTTTGCAATTTGCACTTAGTTTAATTCTGTTTCCTGTATTTAAATTTGTCATTCGTGAATTGAACATTGTCATTAAAATTTTAACAGAGATTAGTCTTCCACTACATCTAAATTCCAAATAATTAACATTATCCTTAAGAACAAATTATGATATTCCATGCCTTATTACAGTTTTCTTCAATGGGATTGCATGGCTCCTCCTTGATGACGGCCTTCACGATCACTTCTCCTGAGCCACTACAGCATCAATGACTACGTACCTCGCATCTTCCGTGAGTCGCATGCATTTTTGTTCCTCCGGTCACTCAATCATGTCGTAGGACGAAAGGTCCGAAGCGACACGGGTGACTGGTTGTAATTTACGTAGAACTTTTTTGCGAGTACAGTGACCGCGGATATTTGTTATATCCGTGAGTAGTAACGTTTNTTTCTGTGTATTATTTATTAGTTCAGGATAGGTCTTCTTGCACATCGCGTTTTTTTTTATATCAATTACATGATACTGACAAATTTTATATTAATAATATCCATAACGGTACTAACTGATATAAACGATATCACATTAATAATTAATTTGAATTTTGCGATTGAAGATATGTTCACTATAATTACTTTTAAAGTCGGAATGTGTGATTACTGATAACTGCAATGACTTAATTAAATATTTCGTAGTAATGAAGTCGGATACCCTCCGACTTCGTTGTATTAAAAATTGCAATTATTGCATATCTAATGATAATAATAATAATAATAACAATTTATTTCACCTTCTGTTCTCTGATAACATTATTTCAAAGGATTTAATTGTTTGCCCTTCATTTTTGAATTTGGGTATTGATTTAAAATATACATATAGAGATATTAAAGTTCAATCCTGCCGTACAAAAATATATTGAATTTTATGTGCAAGAAGAAATTTCGCGACAGGCAAATTTTGGAGTCAAAGCAACAAGTTTTGAGCACTGTTTTCATACTTTCGAAAATGTGCTTTGACAAAGGGATTGCCTGAGGTTGTTTGTATTAATATTTAACTTTGAGTCAATTATTAAATAAATTTTTTACTCAGTATCAGTTTGTTTCCTTTGCAATGTAATTTCAATAATTTATACTGTCAATTGTTTGCACAAATCATAAATAAATTCAATATTGATATTTTGATAATTTGTTAAATTAATAAAGTAGAGTATAGAGTGTTAGTAATTGAGATAAAATTCGAAAATGCAAAATGAAAAAAGATCAGCTCGTTAAAGACGAAATAGATGCACTAATACTTTTTTTTAGTTAGGATTTTCAGGTTTTACCCTTTCCGTGTCCATTGCCAGGACCTCACTCACGTGCCCAGGTGCTACTTGGGTGAGAGAAAGGCACTGGATACGATGATTATTGATTTTCTAATAATTTGTAAGCGACTGACGATGCGTTAGTGTATCGTGCACGACGTACTTTCCACATAGTGTGTGTGGTTAGGCTGTGGAATTGCGTCGTTTTAGTATTTATTCCATTTGTTATTATTATAGTATGTATTCCATTTGTTATTAAACACGGTGAATCACAGATATTAGTATTATTAATTTTGTTGTTAAATTATAATAAATGGTACCAGATTTCGTACCACCTATGATTTCTTTGAAAAATAGACACAGTATTTGAATTATGAATATTTCTAGTTAAAATTGAGATTTACTTTTATTGTGTTGTACGCAATGGTCGCTAGCCTTCGTCAGTCGATTTCAGGAAAATGGTACGTAACATTAGAGCGTGCATGTTGCGTGTTAAGCTCGGGTGTCGGAGGCGTCCCGGGACGTTCTCTCTAGTGTAGGAGCCTTGCGCCCGAGTGTATGTGTGAGAATCGTGGAGCGTGTGTGTTGGTGTGCCTGTTTTGCCATTTTTTAAATATAGGAGGGCTAGGTAGGATAGGTAGCATACTTTCTGGCGTGCCTGTTTAAGAATAAGTAGGTAGGGCCGGGCAGGTTGGCACAGTCTCTGGTCGGGTAGGCGCGTTTTCGCGTGTCCAACCTGTTTCAGGAAATTTCATTCGAATAATCGACGGTAAAGCTGGCACGAATGGAACATGCCATCGTCTCTGGTTTTGCCCATCGATTTTTTGAATTTCGCGGTCGTGATCGCGCGTGGGTTTCGAAACGAACGTTAATATTGCTCGAGCATGCACATGCGAACGGACAGCGATCGCTATATGATCGTTGTTCATCCATGTGCACTTGGATCAGCTTCCGCGATTTATATTTTTATTTCACCTTTGTACGTTATTTTTGGGTTTGCGATTTAGAAAGTCTCGAGCTTAGATGTAAGTTTCAGCGGGCATCGCGCCCGAAGAAAGAAGAGGCCACGAGCCGAAGAGGCCCGGCAAATTGCCACTCAAGAGGGCAACTACTAATGGCTTTTCATCTTCTGGATCATCCAGAGGATGGAAAGTCATTCTCGTTACTACTTTGTCATTGTACTCGCTTTTAGTATTTGTAGTAGTATTGATTTGTTTGTTTGCCGACGTACACGTCGGCCCATCGTCATGTTGGGCTAATCGCGGTTTTTGAATTAGCGTTGCGAGTGATTAATTACGGTTTGTATTAGAGTTGCGAATTGAAATTTCGCGTTGACAATTAGAGTTGCGAACCCAAATTTCGCGTTAACAATTAGAGTTGCGAGAAAGTACTCACTTCGGTTTGGATTAGAGTTGCGATGAAAAGACGACCGCTTTTGCTTTAGTGTTGCGAATTATAAGATGTCGCGATTGTACTCAGTATTTTCTATTGTGAATAATTATTAGAATTTATTAAAGAGTAGAATTTGAATTTGTCGCGTTTTGTTTTATCTTAAGTCGAATTAAAATGACGTTAATTTTGAATTAATTTCGTAGCGTTGCGATTTGTAACCATCGCGCATGGTTGAAGTAGTTTTTTTTTCATTTATAAATAGTAACTTTACATTAGATTCATTTTAAGAATTAGCGTTGCGATATATTTCATCGAGTTTGTTTTAATAACTTTTTCGATTAGCGTTGCGTTGATGAATGATCGCGTTCTTATATGTAGTGTTGCGTCTATGAAATGCCCAAACTTCTTCCACTGAGATTGTGGAAACCTGTTCCTGTTCCTGGATCACCTGATGCAACGAAAATAGTTGCTAAATGGTGGTCGAGCATCAGCAGCTTCAAATATAGCTGCACTTCGACATCTCGATATTAGCGTTGCGCATGTGGAAGTATGAGTGCATAAATTAGAATTTATTAGTGTTGCGTGAATGATTAAAACACCCTACTGCGGTGTATGCTCCCGCGAATTTTTTATTTTTTCTTTTTTTTTCTTTTTTTTGCCACTAACAAATTAAATAGCATTGCAAATGTGATAAAGCACTCGTCGCGATTTATTTCAAGAAATTTCTATTTTATGATTATGGATTTAGTAAATTAGCGTTGCGAAATAGAAAAATATTTTCCACTCGCGGTGTGTTCGGGATTCTATCGAGTGGATCGCCCTTCTGGCTACTGAATTTATTTCTTTTTCAGCATTCGTCTGGGCGTTTGTTAATGGAAATACTGTTGAACAATACATCTGTTCAATATATCTGAACAATCACATCTGAACAATATATCTGTTCGATACTGATGAATATTTTTAATTTGTTGTTGTTATTTTAAATTATTATAAATGATCTTATTTCATAATTGTATATATATATATATATATTGCATTTCAAGAAAAATAAGAGTTAATATATCAATATGTTGGAATTATATGATGTAAAAATTTCCTAAATGAAATGAAAATGTAAAAGTAGATAAAATAATGGAATTCCTTATAAAATATGTTTAAAAACTTACATATTATTTTTATGTACGTATATAAACGAGGTATCGAATAGATGTAATATGTGATGCTTTTTCGTGTCCCACGTTTGTTTCGAGCCACATATGATGTTATCGATTCACTATATAATATTGGTTTGAATTAAAATTACATAAAGTCTTGCACATATGAAATTATAAATAAAATATAGAACAGAATATTCCATAATTACAATATATAATCAATGAACAAGTGGAATCCACCCCCGTGGGAGAAACCACTGAACAGAATTACGAAGGACATTAATTCAATTACTTACGTTATTTTATTTAACGACGTTCGTTATTTGTATTTAATATGTAGTAAAGTTTCGTTTATTTGAACCTGTCGTGCGACAAATAGCTATGTCCAGCTATTTAGGATTTTTCGTTCATATAATTGTATTTCATGTTCAGATAAATGCATTCAATGGTTTATTTAATCAAGCACTAAAAAAGAAAGTTTTATTTGATATCTTTTATAAAGTTTTGTTTGAGTAAAGGGATCAATAAACAAATTTCTACTCTAACATAATTATAATCGTCGTGACGCGACGTTGTACATTGTAGAGGGCGTGAAAAACACTTTGACCTTTTCCGAGGTCGGTATTTCAGAACGTGAAACACGGAAACCCATTTAATGTCTCGTTTATGTTGTTCTTAATCAATGATGGTATACATATCACTACTATACTGGATCCATAGCGTCGTATGCGATACGAAAATGGTATAGGGAATCAGGTGATTTCCAAAATGTGTGAGACACGAAAAAGCATTAAACGTCATATATATTATGCATATATATATGTGCGTTTATATATTATCCGTGATACAGATTCCTTGGTTACCAATAGAGGTTAATGATGTTTCAGATTCAGAAAATTCTAACTTTCTGTTTAAGATGGCATGATCATTTTATTTTAAAACCGGGAAAATTGCAGATTTCAATTTTAAATTATATCACAAGGTATAATAAAAATATGCTCAGCATTCTTATTTATATTCTGCATATCATAATTACGATTATATGTCCTTTATATTATTTCATCGAAATTATAGATGTGTACCGAAACTTTTGCGAAGACCGGAATTTGACTTGTAAAAGGAGAGAGAGAAAAAAAAAGGAAGACCATTAAATCGAATATAGAAGAGAAATCATATACAGTAGCTTTAACAAAGTTACATATTTTCGTAACTACAGTTATCTTTCCAAGCGGTAAGTTATTTCGCCACTCCCAGCGAAAAGAACTTACACGAAGTACCTAACTATCATAAAGTTTCAATCACTGTGAATTGTCACGATCCTCCCACTGCAGCAGGATAACTATCATTTATGTTTTCGATCGATTTTCCGTTCGACTGCAGCGACATTTTTTGCGATTTTTTGTCGTCGCATTTGTCCAAGCGACTACGCGGTTCGTGCTAGCAGACGTGTTAGAACTCGTACTAGAATAAATCTGTTTTATTGTAAGTCATACGATTTGGCAAAGAAACAAGTTCGTTTGAAATTCGCATCGAGCCGTGGAAATGAATGATCAACAATTCTCTGGTAAAGAGTACGATGAATTGATTAAACCAATTATGATAACTGCAAAAATAATTTCCATCTGGCCATTGGCGGAGGACAGTAGCAAAGGAACAATATTATTTAGGAGATTCCACTTGTTCTGTATGTTTTTTCTGGTAAGTGCTGGAATACATCGATGTATTATTGAAGAAAGGTATTAGGATGCAATAAAATCAAACAGCAAGTGTAAGCTCTGATCAAATAGAATTAACTTCGAGTTAAATGGAAGTCTCGGCGCTATTTATATTCCCGAGGTTTAAAGTGGCCAATTGATTAGTTGATAATTTATTTGTTCGGTATGTTCGTAACGAAATTTTAAAAAATGTTTAGAAATAATGTTTCTTTCATAGAATTAGAATTTTATTAAACACTTTATATCTAGCCTGTTTCTTTTTTAAGATTGCTTTTCCAAACAATCTTTCAACAGTAAAAGGTCTCAAGTGGTTTTTGTAGGATTCTATAGTATTTTGTTTCTTATTCTCGAGAAAAAGATTTTTGCATGTTAACGTTGGAGAACGTTATGTCGTTTGAATACCTTCCCTATCGACTAATCTCGAATTCTTCCCGTTCATCATTGTATGTGATGTTCAAGTAGAATTATCGATCTAAATTTACTACCATTTCGGTCACTTTTAATCCTCAAAACGCTACGAACTTTCCGATTAACCCAATACTTTACCAGAATTAACAGAACGGTATTGAAAGATTGAATTTTCAGGTGGTAGTGATGTCCATCGCGGTGACAGCCGACGTAATTCACAATATAGATGACTTGGATGAAGCGACCGAATGCGCGCTGATTTGTACGGCATTTTATCTCTGTGTAGTCCGTTTGCTAGTGTATTCGCTCCATCAGAAGGACATGCTTTACGTGGTGAAGACGATGAAAGAGGATTGGATCTCGTCCTCTCACGAAGATCGAACAATTTTAGCGGAGAAAACGATGTTTGCCTTTCGTCTCGCGAAATATTTTATCAGTACCGTGGCTATAACGATTGTACTGTTCATGAGTGTCCCGCTTTTGGAGGTATGCGTTTGAATTCAATTGGAGAATTTTAATTTGAAAATGTTTGAATTCAATGGCAGAATTTTAGTTTGAAAATGTTTCACTTAAACCGCTCATGAATAAATTGTATGCTTATGCAAATTCATATTTTTATGAATATAATTAAGAAAATGAAACTTGAGCAGAAATTTGTTTCACTTGCTGAATATTATAACGTGTACTATATATATTATTAATTTTCGCCTGTCGGCTACGAAATGAGATTGATTTACATAGATAGATTGTTCACACTCTCATTCGATCTAAAAATACGCTAGATTTACATTTGCGTAATTTTACGTATAATGATAACATTCGATGAAACATTAAATAATAATAACAAGCACAATTCTGTTGCAGATTTATGTGTTTGGTAGCAACGAAAGGGTACTCCCGTTTAGAGGCTATTTTTTTATCAATCATACCGTATCACCGGTGTTTGAGTGCCTTTATTTCTTTAACGTAACCGCGGGTGGCTTTGGCGGAAGTATGATCGCCGGTGCTACCAGTTTCAATCTGGTGGTAATAATGCACGGTTCGGGCAAGTTTGCGGTTCTGCGGAAAAGGCTGCAGGCTCTCAGTGGAGAAGATCCTAATTCTACCGCTATTATGAGCAATTACGTGATTCGTCACCAGAAAGCGATAGAGTGGGCGTCACTTGTCCTATCACGAATTTGCACTTTAATTTGTTGGATGTATCATGTTGTTGCACGGTAGATAGAGTAATACCAGTTGATATTATTCTGAACTATATTAAATTACAATTTGTATTAGATTGCGAATGTTTATGCAAGTGCCTATTTCCGTGAATATAATTAATGAAATGAAATCTAAACAAAGATTTGTTTCGTATATTAACTTTTATTTTTTATACTTTGTATATATTTGCATATTATGCGTATTTAAATTTCTCATAAATGCATAAATATTTTTAGTCTACGTAGCTACCTATAATCATCGTTCTAATAATATCTATCGAGTTTTTTTTTTAGTAATTCTGTCGCAGACATTTTTCTAGTCGATCAATTACCAGTAAGATATACTGCTCCGTGTTTGCATTGGAATAATCTGTTCGCAGATACGCAGATGCACTGGAAAGGATCATAAATGTTCTGGCTTTGGGGCAATTCGTCATTAGCACCGGTCTGATCTGCTTCGCGGGATTCCAGATTACCTCGGTGCGTCCGCTCGATGCTCACGAGTCAAGGCAGCGTCGATAAAAAGTAACCTTTCTAGATGATGAAGGACAAGGGTCGCCTGATGAAATATTCGACCTTCTTGAACTCGGCCATTCTTGAGCTGTTCATGTTCAGCTTCAGTGGAAATGGTTTGATCGACGAGGTGATTTTAAAAATTACTGCTTTCGTAAAAGAAGCTGTTTGAAAAATTTGATTGAAAATTCAGAAGAGTTTCAAGTTAAAAAATCATAAAGTTGAAAATGATAATATAGAGCGAAGCAGTGGGTGACTCCGCTTATGGCAGTGGATGGATCGGCAGCAGATTCAGCCAGAGTCTTCAGATCATGATGATGCGCGCTAGGATTCCCAGCAAGATCACCGCGGCAAAGTTCTATGCCATGTCCTTGGAGAGTTTCTCAGCGGTGAATAAAAATTTTTTGAAGGATCCATGTTATTTATTATGAGAAAGAGATGGTCGTTTAGCTCAAGCACCTGAAGCTCTTTCTTATGGAATCTTGCTTGTTTTGCAGGTTCTGAGTACGTCGTTCTCATACTTCACGGTCCTTACAGCCACCGAAGGCGAGTAATGGTCTCACCAATGAACGTAGATGTTTGTACGACAAGCTTTACGATTGTAGACGGCGTCCCATGATGACTCAACTTACAGAGAATATAAGTACTTTAGTCGTTCCACTAGCCTAAAAATATCCGCGTAAAACAAAGTGTCGACGGAAAGTTCGTGTTTTCTTTCTCGTTCTTAAGATCGATGGATATCTTCTGGTGTAGATCGCATCCAAAGAGAATTGGAATCGAGATAGAAACTTTTACAATAAAAATAAGAAACAGAGGATTTTTAACGATAACTGATTTAATACTAATCGATGGAATATTATCTTTCATGATCACTGCTGAAAACGTTTTTCCTTATTTATTATCTTTCCTTATTTATCTTCCTTCAAGAAGAAAACCTATTTCCTTTTTCTCACAAGATCAGAGGGTGTAGTACAACGCGCACACATTGAACCAGTTAGACGCGCCTACGACTACTCATGCTTATAATCTAACACGATATTTACTTAAGCGTGTTTACCAAACAGTCGGCTTATTATGAGTCTATATGTACGTATCGCGGGACACGCTACATTTACTAGACCACGTGTGCTTCCTTAATTATCTCAAGTAGTACCGATCTATCTCAACAAGTTTACGAACGCTGAAGATTACGATCGAATAACCAAGCTATTTCAGGAGAGAATAATAGAATTATAATGAAAATAAGCGTTAATCCAGGGTATCTACTACAGAGGGCAGTAATCCATCGTTACTTTCAATAACTCGCAACAATTTGCGAGCAAGGATACGACAAGAAAACGCGGCATCACTTAAACCACAGCAGCGGAGTGTCCGCAGGAGTTTAGGCAAAATGTTACGAGTTCGGCCGAGTTCTCTCTCTGGGTGGGGTAAACCATCGGCGGCGTATGGTCTTGGAAGCGACTCGAGGGTATTTTCATCGCAACAGTACAACACGTGCACCCGGCCAGTGCACGTACAGCTCCTTTCGACTTCTCTTCTCCGTGTGCATCGTCGTTCGGTCGTTTAACGTGACGGTACAAAATGTAACGTGGACGATCTTTGGACGTTGCGTCGTCTGTTGGACGCTTTCGCTCGATCGTTCTTGCTTGGACGTTCCACGGATACAAGCCACTTAACTACGATGGGAGCCAGCTGATGCTAATTATTGTTGTCCACGCGATGGCAATATGGCGAACATCAAGGTGGCAGTTCGTGTAAGACCGATCTCTGCCAGGTGAGTATTAGACCGGATCAATCGCCTGATAAAAAGAAATATCAGAAAATATTTGTAACTGTAATTGAAGTTAATCACAGATTCGAACAGACTGGATCTGCATGCGACAGAGTGAAGCGTTTTTGAAAATCGAACGAAACTATAAGGTAGCAAAAGGTGCTTTGACTAATGAAAAATATTAGCTGAAAATTCTACGTTGCGAGTTGCTTTTGCCATTAAACTCGTTTCTGTTGGTAAGTTGTAAATGTATTTTAAGGAATAAGCGAAAAAACCGACGGAAACCACGTTCTCTCTTTCCCCATGTTCCCGATATGCACATGTTTCTTTGGAATTTAAGGTCAAGGTTTACTGCTTCCTTATTCACCGCAATTTCATTTTTGCAAATTCAATTTTCTTTCGTTCCACGGTTTTACGAGGAGCGTTCGGTAATGGACGGGCGTCTGTTTGGAAGGCAAACAGAAACACGCGTCTCGGCAATAATTACGTATTTCGAGACGGCCGTAGCGAGAAACGAACGGGGACAGAAATCTGGAGGCAGATTTATAGGGATACGCGGTGTGCCTTTGAGTCGCTACTTATGAACTCGTTTCTATACTTAGAAGACGAGGCCAGAACGCGAAAGTAAGACAAACTAACAATTGCTCTCGGCTAGGAAACGTAATAAGCTTGGCCGAAGAGAATGAAATTAGGGTCATCGGCAAACTATTGTAAATATATTTTCAAAAGCTCGTGAACTTATTTATTTTTCGACCATCCAGAATAAATAAATAAATAAATTAACATGCTATCATTATGGCAGAAATGTAAAGTTAACGACATTATGCTTAACTCTATCATAGTCTCCGAATTTTTATGTCCCGATTCTGTTATCGAATTAAACATTTTTAATGTTTTCTAAGAAGCAGCGAGGAATTGTACGCGTTAACAATGACTGCTGTGTGTTCTCCTCAAATTTACTTAAAACACGATTCGGTGGAAAATGATCGAAAGGATGTAGTTTCAAAAGAATGAAGGATGTAGATTAAAAAGAAGCTCCTCGATAATTCAACGTAGCACCGAATAAAATATAATAAAGCTTCCACCTTTGCAGCGAGTAAGACCACTGCGAAGAGTGTCGTCGTTGGGTTTATTTAAAGCAGCAAATTTCCTAAGGAAGCCCTTGCCGATCCGGGGGATGTTCTCGCGATAAAGGATCGACCGATCCGTGGAGTGACGTACGAGCAGCACGATACGCCGATGACACACGGCCAGACAGTTTAACGACTTGAAACAGGAATAGCGAGAGAGAAAGAGAAGAGCATCCGTTCGAGAATAACACTTGAAGCGGCGTCTTCTTGCAGCGGAAGAGGACCAAGATGATAATAACAAGCGGACTGCTGCTATTCGCGTACGCTGCCTTGGTTCATTCAAGATCTTCTCTCTCCATCGAGGTTTCCTTGGACCAAGCCATATGTGTTCTTGGACGCTTTTTGCGTTGATCAGAACGAGTAACGGTCTTCCCTTGAACGTGTACGCTTGTACGCTTCATTCAGAGCTGTTTGGTCGGCCATTTTGTTCGACGATGAAAGGGCTATCCACGAACGGATGGATCGGCGGGTTGGATCTCTGTCACGAGCTTCCTGCGAATCGACGATTGATGGAGTTGATCGATGCGAATGTGAAGTGGCCCTGTATTGAATCGAGTTGAATAGAGTTCCGGAATTATTGACTGGATCGATGATACGATTGTCGAGGATCGAATATTTTTTATTTGTTCGGAATTGATTTGTTTATCGAGCTTGTGTAGGAAAAACATAAGATTAGGTTCGTTTTAATTATAAGGTGATAACTTGAACTTTGCAGAAGTATTTGACGAAGGAGCAAGTCATGTCGGCGAAGGTGCATAGCAGTTAGTTCTGTCGAATATTCTTGCGAGTAACGGTAGCAGTTCACTATTTTTCAATATATTCGTAAAATTTATTCACGCTATGTCTTAATTTTTTTAATTTAATGATAATTTAAAATGTGTTGATAATTTAAGTCACGTACAGATTTACTGAGAAATCACTACAACAATTCGTACCTACTTCGTTCGTAGCTACAAAGGTTTCACAGGATCTAGATAGATCAATTTCGGCGGAACAAACCTGGAAATCATTTCTGATCTTCACGAATAACTCGTACGAGCTAAAACGTTTTACCGAACAGGTAGTAGGTATTAATTTCGCAAAAACGCGGATACGGGGCACGAAATCGTGACGATTAGAGAGCGAACAGGGCCATGATAGGATCACGCAAGGACCGGGGTTAAAGTACCTTTAACTTTACTGCTTTCTCTGCTCGAATGCGTCACACGCACGCGAGATACTCACGTGTGTACAATCGTCGCTCTTCCAGTAGATTCAAAATTAAAACAGTGTTGCACCGATTAATCCAGTGATACACAGGACTGCATATTGTATTCCACGTTGTTAAATAACTATTTCGGCAATTTCCACATTGAGAGAAACAAGTTTATTACGAGGAAAGATTAGAGGCCACAAAGTCATCGCAAAAATTTCTACTGGGAAAAGATAACAAGGTGTGTACATTAAGGAAGATTCTATTCTAATGAAGAGATCTAAAGAAAGAATAAAATAGAATACAAAAGGAATACTAACGCAAAAACTAAAAATATAGTTACAGTAATAAAAGAAAGAACGAAAGGTTTTCGAAAAATCGACCCTTGCAATGAAAAAGGCAACGTAGAAACGTTAAAATAGAGTTTCTGGAATTAAAAAAGGTAGCACAGGAACACTGAAAAAATCATTTCAGAAATAAAAGGAAGTAACGTAAAAAGGTCTAAAAATGGTGTGTTCTAGGAATAAAAACGGTACTGCAGGAACACCAAAATTATTGATATAACTATCATGGAGGCTACTGTTACTACTTACCTGGCGTCACGTCGAACGTTACATCACAGAACAGAAAGGAAACCAAAAACTCATTTGAACGTGGTTCGAGTCAGTTGCCCTCGTATTCAGTATACCTTTGGACTGGCTGGAAATCCGCGAACGAAAATCATCGATAACATTACCAGACGCGTTTTTCCGATAGATCCTCCGCGGTAGGATCTGATAATCCCGCGAGGAAGTTACTCGAATGTCTGGAAATTCCGGCCTGGAAGAACCGAAGTTCGTGACAGTTAACTTGGTGTTATCGGTTTCCCCTTCCAAGATCTTTTTCCACGAATTAGCAATCCCATCTGGTCGACCTGCCGAGCGATCCGAATGGAACTACGTCGCCGAATCGAAAAACCATTCGTGGTATAATCGGACGAGGATCGTTGTTTCGTGGCGAGGATTAAATTGCACGAATTGCCCGGTGTTGGTAAGACAGGCTGAACGATCCGTTAATGGACCGTGCTTTGATCGATCGATGACAAAATCGAGCGCCTCAAGGAAACCGGAAACGCTAATGGAAAATAGCGGAAGGATCGAACCACCGATAGGAATTCGAGAGAATTTTGAAACACGTTCGAATACAAAAGCGATACGTGTAAATGGTACATGCATCGATGAGTCGATTTCGACCCAGGGAACGTGGAAAAATGTTTTTACGAAGCATGCAGGAGAAAGAATCTTTGTGCCTCTCTGTTCGATAAAAGGAATAAAAAATGAATTTGTGGCTTTTGTACAGAAGCCTACGAGTTCTTTGTCGTTTTCCATTTCTGTTTTTTCGTAGCAAGCGAAGTAAAACGTGACATTTTTTCTTTCATACAGAGAGCTGAATTTAACTGGATCAGAGGTGGTTGTTCATACGGAGTCGAACGGCATTTCCTTAACAAACGTGAAGGTATCTTCGAGCAAGGCTGGAGATAGTCGCGAAAGAACACGCAAATATGGTTTCGATTACTGCTTCGATTCGTCGAATCCAGAGGCACAGAGTTTCGCCGACCAGGCAAGGATTTACCAGACGCTTGGCCAAACCGTCCTGGACGCTCTTTTCACTGGCTATAATTCCTGTCTGGTGGCGTACGGACAAAGCGCGTCAGGGAAAACCTACACCGTGATGGGAACCAAGGTATCCTACTGTTGCTTGGTTTTTAAAAGATTCCATCCGCGAAAAATTATAGCACGAAAAATGTTGAAAAATGTTGTGTGATATCATGTACGCCAAATCTCTCAGTCCTCGATTATTCGTTATCCACAAGAATTCTCCCTCCTATAATATAGTTCTGTTGAATTATTTTTGGGATGAGCCGCGTCACGGCACGTTTACTCGCTTAGAATCCAAGAGGAAACGGCAAATCGGCAAACGATCAAAGGGTAACGCGCATAATTCGAAACGAGGTAACGATTTTCGTGGTAGGTCGGCCTCTAATTGGCGGGCAACGGAGAGGCGTCCTTTTTTCCGGTTTCTCCGGCAAATTTCGACCGGTAAATTGAAACTGTTTTTGCTCGGACGGCGCTTAATTAAATTGCCCCGTGGCTCCGTAGCCGATCGCGGCTACATTATAGGAGGGACGAGGAGAGGGACAACGACCGAGCGATTTTTTTAAAAGCGAAGCACGTGTTGCGGTTATACGTCGAGCACGTTCAGTTTCAATTATGGGAACGGAGTCGTTCGATCGCCCCGGGACATTTCGATGACCGATAGAGTTAACGATACGTAATTTTTCCGTGCGATTTCGGTGCATTCGTTTTTGAGAAACGGAACAAAGAGCACAACGGTTAACCACGTTTCCATTTTTTCGTCCGTAGGAAGATCCTGGACTCACGCCGCGTCTCTGCGAAGGAATTTTCGCTAGGATCGAGGAGGAAAGGAAAAACGAGAGGACCTATGGTGTTTCTGTCAGGTAACCATAATGGAAGATAACGCGTTTTATCTCTTCCGAGTGATAGGAGGAAAATATGATAAGTACATTTCTGTTGATTTTTTTCGTTTTAATATCACTTTATGATTAAACTTGTCAGGTTCGAAGATGTAAAAAACTTATCTTTTAAAAATGGTTGATAGGTTGACAAAGGATCGTATTTCATCTGTCAATTTGAAAGAAAACAATTTTGTAATATTCAATTTCTTGCTGAAAACGATGAATCCTATAAATATTCATATTCACATATTCGTTTGTATCACGTTAAATATTCTACGATCCAATTATTCGGCTTATGGAGCAAACACGTGAATTTTACTCGAAGCCAACTGAACGTGGATGCGAAGCAGCGTGGCGATAACGCGCATCCGGATTGATAAGTGTGGGAATCTTGCCATTCGCGGCGTCTTTTCGCGAAACGAGGCGCATCGACGAGCTATACGCCAATAGACGATCAAGACATTGGCGGTTGTCGGTCAAGGTCCAGCTGTCGGGTCAATTTTCTTCGTCATTTTCGCACGATAAAGTTGTTTCGTGTCGACGATCGTCTTAATTTCCACTCGTCTCTTCCCAGTCAAATCAATGATTACATGGACTGACAAGTTGACGATGTAATCCCTTTGTTGTGCGTCTCGTTCGCATTCCAGCGATTATAGGGTTTCAAGAATCCATTTGTAAATCGTTATCGACGAGCTTTTCTGTCGTACTACGTCGTACTATACTGCAATGAAAAGTTTATCGTCCCCTTCGTTATACTTTTTTCCTTGGCCTCCAGTTTGCCGAAGCAACTGGCGTTGGTTAATTGAAAATGGTAATCGCAGGTCTTTCCGTTTAGGAAGAGATAAAGTTGGGAAGAGGAATCTTTGATTTTAAATAACACTAGTCGAGACCTGACTTTATCTTGAACTGTGGAATCGTTTTCTTCGAACACTGTTGCAACAGGATAAGTTCTAGTTCTTGGGAAACTCTTAATAGAATCTGTTCTGGAGATAATAGCTTCCACCTTATGCAATTGATTCCCCTTTTGACCTTCTTGTTAGATTGTAACTGTTATCTTGCAGTGTATTTTAATGCGTCGTTATCAATGTTGTTATTATCTGTTAACTTCCTTTTGCTTTGCAAGATAGATTTTGGTATCAAACATGGAACTGTTAAAGAAATTCTTTTCGAAGGTTTTATATCGTAAAAATGAAAGAGTCATCGAATAACTGGAAGTTTAGGTGTCACTACACAGAATTGTTTTTAATCAGTGAACAGATATCGAAGTAAAGAGGTCGCGTCCAGTAGCTGTGAAAATATTATACGTCGACGGGATGGCTAGGGGTGGTTTGACGCCGTTGGAAGGGGGTAGGTAAACGTGCAAGTAGCGTTTAGGAGTCGTGAGGTTCGCGAGCGCCGTGTTGGCCTGGATGTGTCTTGTAAGCTCAGTGCCCCGTGACTCGCAATCGTAGGCGGACGTATAAGCATTGCTCTACCTGGGTAAGAATCTTTTCCCTTGCAGAGCACCGTTCCAATATTCGTTCGCACTTTCATCCCATGACAACGTTTCGCTCGCTGATCAATTTAACTTCTTCAGTTTTGCCCAAGTATCGTACGATAAATAGGCGAAGAACGTAGGAATTCAATAGTGTTTAGATTATTGAAATTTTTAGAAGGATTCTTCCCACAATATTCAAATTACTACCCTCTAAAGTTAGATTTCTATCGTTTTATCAACTTTCTTTTTATATTAGCTTCATTTCTAGATATTATAGACGTCTTATAAAAATTTTGAGATATTGTAGATTAAAAATTTTATTGTCAATGAATAATTAATGCCCAATAGTAAATAGCGCCCGATAGTAGAATGTAAAACTCGAGATCTTGTTATTTAAATATACTGCATTAATTTAAGATATTTTAAAGTAAGAAGCGGAAGACTTCTAAAGAAATAGACACGATCCATGTGTACAAATTTTCCCTCGTTACAGATCCACCCCCGATCTTCGATTCACACTTTGCCTCGTAAACACCGCTTTATTCCTGTATTAAACGTTCGCCGGATTGCCTTGAGCTTGGTGTAAAAATAAAAAGCAGAGGAGCTTCGTTGCGCTGGAACACTCGTAAAAATTGTATTTACCGTTCACGAGAAATATCGATTGCCATTTCCTCTGTGTTTCTTTTTTTTTGTTTCTCTTTTCGTCCTGTTTTACCCCCTCTCTATCTCTTTTTGCTCGTTTCATCGGTGAACGAAGGAAAACGCACGGTTGCCGCGTACCAATCGTTCCACGCAAGTTTTATCGGCACTTTGAAATTCGTACGTGTAACCGAAACGAGGATGGATCCGCGGAAAATTGTTCCATTGCTCGTGGTTTTTTGGACCGTGTAAAACCAACTGCAAGACCACCATAAAATTCCCCTTGGAAACACGTTGCTCCGAATTCAACGTGTCTTCGTAAATCACTTTGTCGTTGTCCCATTTCTTGTTTGATACCGAATCTTGTCGATAATATTATTTAATACGAAGTAATAAATAAAAATAATAAACGAATTACCGTGATATAAGGTAATTGTTGTATAATGGAAATCGTTGAAATTATTGACAAACAACTGTCGTCAGACGATTCTGACATTCTCCGAGGACAACGTCGTGTTCGAATAGATTTGCAACTCGAGCACTTTTCAGGGGAAAATCGTCTTTCCGGGGGAATAGAGAACGACGAAGGAAAGCTTCACGACAGCAGCGTATCTGTTCGTTGTATTTCTCTGCATGGATTTTTTCGCTCACGTGCACGAAGAATCGCGAGAAAGTTCGCTTGATGTATTGCCGGATAAGCGAATCGGTCAGCTCGAGCGGCGTTCCCTCTTTTGGGCCGCCTCTCTGTCAGTTCGCGACGTAAAATCGTTAAGTGGGTCGACGAAGAAAGTTCCGTATCTACGTGTTCCCTTTTGAACCGTGAATGAAATTCGTGACAACTCCGTGTGTCGACCATTGAAGGATAATTGTACGTCCCTAAAGTGTTTTAAATTACATATTCCGAGCCATATCGTTTTTATATTTGCACCAGATCGTGAGCTACTGTACACAAGTACATAATTACGTTGTATTAATTACGTAACTATTAAGTTGATGACAACTCGTCGATATTTCGTTACTTTGAACAATATTCTAACATTGACACCGTTTTATTTTCTAATCAAATAAATATTTTCCTCCGAGAGATCCTACGTCGATCAACATCGACGACCGATTCTTTCCCGCGCAGCGCAGGCTGAAAGGAAAGTGCCATCCCCGGAAGCATTCCAAAGAAACAACGTTTTTATCATTGAGGAGTGTCTTTAAGCTGTTCATCATCTATAACTGGGATCGTGAATCATTCTTTGTTCCGTATTGACCGGTCGGGAAAAAGAAACGACAGATTTACGCACGTCCAGTAGAATCGGCCGGCATCCCTGCGACCAAATACTATAAATCCGCGTTTATACGATCACCGGCAGTTATTAAAAGTGCCACGGAAATTCGTTGCTCGCCTAGGCAAAAATGTGCGTTCTGTCGCGACTGTGCCGGTTGTTACGATTTGGTACGATAAAGCTACCGACATTGTCCATTCATGTTTCCTTGCCGGCAGTCGAACCGAAAATACAGCCTCGTCATGACGGATTTAGGGATGGAAATTTTTCAGAACGTTAACACAGTCTCCGATCCGCTATCGTCGTTCGTTGTGTTTACCCTAGTAGCGCTAATGGCGGCGCCTCCTGAAAAATATTTCGCGCACCCTTTAAATTAAAGCGAATCTAAAAGCTCGCAAGGACTGCGTCCACGTAAAAAATTCGCGCTAATGGAGCGACTCATAAAATATACATTTTTACGGGAGAGTTTTCGAACGTCCTGTGGTTTTAAGGTTCTTTACGATTAAAGGATTTACATTTGGCTATGGTGATGGGTCGGTGCGTGA
The DNA here is from genome assembly GCA_014737475.1 of Bombus confusus. NCBI lineage: Eukaryota > Metazoa > Arthropoda > Insecta > Hymenoptera > Apidae > Bombus > Bombus confusus. The sequence continues at coordinate 233,112 of JACXIV010000045.1, forward strand.
AGAATTTGACAGACTACGCCGTGAAAGATTCATATGTATATATAAATATTTTCTTTCGAGCTTCTAATCTTTATGGGGTTTCGGTCTCGATTTTCTACATTTATTTCGTTCTCGCGAGATAAAGTAGTAAGAAATAGGAAGTTGGAAGTAAAGAGAGGATTCGCGTCGAATTCGAGGCTGTCCGTGTCATCGAATATTAGCAACGATGCCTTGGTATATCACGGCTTCGTAATCTCGTGAACTCGAACGATAAAACGCGATGGCATTCTATCTTCTATACGCTACTATTTGCGCATCAGACTCGAAAGCTGGCTTTGTACACAGCGCGTATAACAAAATGGCTGAATTTCAACATGTAACTTGGCCGCCCAAACGATATACCAAAAATTTATCTCTAATTTACGATATTAATACGTTTTCTGCCGAACTTCATCCTCTTTTGATCCATTTAACGTTCAAGATTCAATATACCCAAGTTCATCGCTTTCAGTTCAAAGTACCATCACTTTGTCTCATAAAAGTCTCCTCTTTTTTTCGTCGTCGCTTTTCGCAAGAGGATGGAGCAACTTCCCAGTCAAAGCGGTTGCTGTTTTCGAGTCGCGACTGTCCATTAAAACGCGAGCTTCTCTGACGCAATTAAAGCCAATCTCGCGTTGCTTAATAACGCGAATAATAGAATGTAGCCGCTTTTACGCTCGAAACTGAGCCATTCGCCTGGGAAGGACAGTCGTTCTGCGAGCTTCCTTGGCGACTTACGTGACTAACTTCTCGCTCAGTGAATCATTTTCAACCGTGCTGCACTTGGAAAATGGGCTTTTTACGATTGCACGCTGGTGCGTGTCGCGAATTACACCGTGAACGTCGAGAACGGTGTATAAACGAATTTACGAGCTTCCTGTGGCTGTCTTAATTCTCTCTTATGCATCTGAAACACAAAAGAACGAGACTCTGTGCGTTACGGTAACGTTTACACGTACTATCGCAATGGCGGCTGTAAAAGCTACAAGGGAAAGAATAAATGTCGTCGATAACGACGCTATGACCAAGTTTTGGAAATATTTTTCAAAAGGTGACGGCCATGATGAAGCGGAACGTAAAAGTTTATATCGGTAAAGAGATAAAAATGAAAATAATATAGGAAAAAGTTTATGAGAAAGAAGTTCAGAGTGTAGAGGAGTAGAGAACAAGTAGGAAAAATTAGGAAGAAATAGGGAGAGAAATAGAGACGATGGAGGAAGAGAGAAAGGAACAGAACGATGGAGAAAAGGAAGTTGTTGATAGTCTGGTGAACCAGGGAACTAAAACGAATCGCAAGCACCGGAAGTGCAGGACGATAGGAAAATAAACTGCGTTGGCAGAAAAACTAAAAGGGGAACCCCACTAAGCAGAATTAGCAGCGATGAGATTCTTACCGGGTAGAATCAAGAAAGAGACGTACGCAAGTTCGAATATTCATAATGCGAATTTTCGCGTGTCTTTATTCACGTATTCTGTTTCTATAGAGAATATATGAAAATTCCGGAAAAGTAGAAAACTTATAAAGTTCCTCTAAAGCGGAGGAAGTGACTTTGAGCATCACCTTGCACCATTGCGCAACGCAGGAGGAAAGAAACGAAAGAAACTCCTCAAGTTCCATAAATCTCAGCTTGTATAACAGTTATTTGGTCTATTGACTGGTAAAAAAAATGGCTGGTAGAGGAAAGTTGGCTATAACAATGGGCTTAAAGAACATCAGCCTTCTGGCAGTCGGGGCAAAGAGGAAAGCACGAAACATTTATTCATTAATCAGCGGGCAAAAGCCAGTCGGTGAAAAGGAACGCGTCGACTGATTAACCGATTTTTCGCGAATATTTCCACGAATATTTCTGCGAATATTTCTACGAATATCTCCGCGAATATTTCCACGATTGTTTCGTGCGATCGGCTTCGGCGTTGCGTGTCTAATAAACACGCGGCGAATATGCACGCGCACCCGGATCGATATTCAGGTTTTGTTGTGCAATTAATTATACCTATTAGCGAATCGTACTCTCGTCAATAAACGCGCCAGCACGATCCCGGGCATAATTTAATTTACGATCTAACAACGATCCCACCCTGTTACAATTGACACGTTCCGGTAATAAACGCGATACTGGCTAATGTCGCGCGAAAATTGTCGCACTTTCGCGCACAATCGTTAATTTACGCGCAATCGTTAATCCACGCGTGGTTTCCTCGACTCAGGGCGAATTCCCGATGAGGAGAAATTCGGTCGGTCCGTGTCCATAATATTCTACTTTTTGCGCAGCGTATCAACTTTTTCTTTTGGAACGGTTTTCAAAATGTCGAGAGACGGATTAAGCTTAATTTATTTGATTACGATATAAACATATATTGATATAAGCTATCGTTTGGTCTTTAATGGTTTAATTTCATTATGAGAAGAAATCGTTGCACTTCTCCAAATAGATTTCATTTACGTTGGAACGTTAAAATATTGGACGAAAAGGTGGAGGTGTAACATATGCATAAAGTTCACAGGGCCGAGTCAAAGAGGAGCTGGGGGTGGGCAATCAAAGTATCGGCTACATCGCCGTTTACGCGACATTTTCATTTTCGCCAATTATCAGGCGGCCGGGCAATCAATTTGCACGGTGAACGTTCGTTCGCCGGCCCCGTGGTGATATGGCTGTACAGAAATGTTTCGGCGGCCGGTGTGCTGGATGATTCGTTGGCCATCAATTGATCAGGAACCATCGTCATTAGGCATCGGGCGTTTAACGTGATTAAGTCGCCGAATTCGTACGCGATAGCATGCCGTGCCGCTCTTCCCATCCGCAATGAAACGGTAACCGATCAAAAGCTCCGCATTACTTATGGCTGATTGATCGATAGAACACTCTCCCTCCTCTCTGTTTCGCCCCGCCGCTCGCTACCGCTTCTCTCTCTTTCTCTCTCTCTCTCTCTCTCTCTCTCTTTCTCATATACACGTCGTCTGTTCCTTACTCTTTCCCGTTTCAGTCCCCTCTGAAAGCCTCGCAAAAGCTTTAATTCGACTCCGACCACACTCTCGATTCCCAGTCATTACGATCTCGATCCGGATCGCAAATTCAATTCGACCTGCATTTCGCAGTTTCTGTTTGTCGACCGGTTGCGTCGTTTCGCCGTTTTACGCCCACCTGCTGCAGAGTGTTAGTTATGTCCGGTTTAAAAGCTATCGTAAACCGTGTACACATCGAATCTTCTTAGCTCTGAATTGTCGTAGAATCGAGTGGCTGGAGCAGAGTAAACTGGGACTTTGGCGGAGGAGCTGTACTCAAACACCCTGCACTGTAACATTTTTCCCTCGGATTGTAGCAAAGTTGTTGAGACGCACCTAATCTCGTTCTTAGAAGATTTGATTTTAAGATACGATGTACAGAGGCTATAAAATGTATTTGAGCGTCTTTTTATCAGGCTGCACATTTCATTTTCATAGTATCAAATTTTTATAATCGTATGAAAGTATTACCGAATCATTCGAAAATTACGCTATTTTTGAAAGTAAAGTTCTTCGATAGATTCAGTAGAATCTCGAAATTCTGCATAACCGTAGTATTGTAAAAGTTTGCTAACAATCTTGGGAAATATTTAGAAAAATATCAAGTTCCTAGATGCTCGGCGAACCTTCTTATCCTCGTTGGGATGGAAAATTGCAACAGCTCGCGGATTTCTGAGCTCTCACGCTGATTCGCGGTCGTGCTCCCAGTGACCCAGTAATCGAGGGTCGATATTCACCGGAGCGGGTGTCTAACGGTGTCTAATGTTACAAGGAATCGCGTGAACGCCGCCGCGTGTGTCTCCGTTCGAATTCGAGGCTTTCGCGCAACCGAGGGTGGTGTGGGTCGACGACTCGTTAAACGTCGCGTGATTACGAAGAATCTTCGGATCTCGGCCGATGAAGCAATCAGCCGGTTGAATTTAAAGAAACGTTATCCAGGGGAATTCCTTCGACCGACTGGTTTCTTCCGAATTATTCGAATTTGAAATTCAAAAAGGAGCTTGTTGAGCAAGGAGTGCCAGAAGATCGAGTCCAGTATGGCTATGTATGAGATTTAAAAGTCAGAGCTCGGTCTTTGCATCGAGTCAGCATCGTAGAAAGCAGCATTTTCTCAATTAGACGGGACTCTCTTTTACATTAAGATTAATTAACACATTCCTAGTCTTATTAAAATCTTAGAGTCTAGAGATAGTCATAGTCTGGAGAGAAATCTTCCTATATTCTTGACATTGTACGAATAGATAGAAGATGGATCGATTCTTATTTCGACATCATTCGCCAGCGTAATATCCGACAAACACGAGAGCTAGCTTTCGTTTCCTCTGCACCCGCCGACACGGGTGAAAACGAGAGCCACTCGACAACTTTAAAGCCTCTGACGAACGACTTCCTCAGGTTTTCGTCTGAATTTCGTTAATTAACACAAATCAATTGATCCTTTCTGTTTGCTTCAATATTCACAATTATGAGAATCGATTCCTTCTAGTAAACATAATTGGATGATACGAATTGTTGTTAATTTATGTAGTTTCTTAGATTAAAAGCGTAGGTGTTGTTTGTACATATGTTAATATCGTTCACCGTTATTTTAATTGTTCCGAAAGAACGAAAAAGGATGAACTTCTCAGTGAATTGTTTTTTGAATCAGCTTCGCTCTTTGCTTTCGCTTTTTCTCAGTGGAGATTAGAATACTCTCGGACATGAGTAAATTTAGTACGACTAGATCTGAGTCATGCGTGCGTAATTCTAAAACAGAAAAGCTGATGCACGATAGATTTGACCTATTGTACCAGGACGAAAGTTGCTTCTAACCTTTACGGAAGGCCAAAAAATGGCATAAACTTCCCAGTAGAAAAATCCCCAAATTCTGGGGAAAATGTATTTTCCGCCTTTTTTTATTTATCTCTGTCGAACTTTCTTTCGACTCAATTTACACGTTTCTCTTCTCTTCTCTTTCTTTTCTTCCGATTTTCTGTTAAACATATTGACTCGTTAACAACGCGTTTAACTAGAATTATTTCGTAGATAAACGTGTTTGGAGAAAAACAGAATGCAACAGATCACGGGTTAAACGTTGAACCGACAAAGGTAGCCGGTTATCTTGGCGAAACTTTAAATAGCTTTTTCGCTCCGCGGGAGACGACGACGCCGATAAAAACAACCGAGTTTCGCGAAGCTACTGGTTTACTCTTTTAAGGGCCGAGCCAGTTTTCTTCTTATTGGCTCGCTCCTGCGAATTTCGAGATCGTAAATGCAAATAACTTACAATCGGAGCATTCGATCGTTGTTCGAAAATCGAATTTACAGCTATGTTCCTTCGCTACGATAACCTTATTCTACGAAACTTTCTTTCGAAGCATGAAATAAAGAATCACGAACGAGAGAATTACTCTGTTATTCCGATTACGAAACACGGAACGAATAATTGGCGTGGAAAAATCAATTGTTAATCGAGTAGTCCTTTAATAAAAACGATTGTATCACATTCATCTTTAAAGATGAAATATTTCTATTCAAAACAGCCTAAGACTGTATCTATTCGAACAAAGAAACGAAACTAAATAGATAACTACACGGGTACCACGGTCCGTGCGACCCAAGCACGATCGTGTGAGCCGTGAAAGTTAGGAGAAGATGCTGGTAAATTTAGATGCACCTCTTCGTTCTTGTTGCTCCTCGTCGTTTCTCATCTTGCACGCGTGCGAATCAGCGCAAAAGGCTTAGGTGGAACGGTTTTTGAGGTCAAGGAAAGCAGCGTGAACAGGCTGATTCTAGGAGTCCGTTCGATTTTCTAATTTCCGGAAGCGTGTTGGTCAGCCACGCCATGGCGGCTCGCGAGCTCATTCATACGGTGAACGATGGGCCACGGTTATTCACGGGTATTCCAAGCATTCCTGAATACTTGCAGCGGCTAGAAGTCAGACCACCGACGACCCTATTTACTTCGAGTCCAATTCCACGCTCGGTCCGTGGTCTACGGATGGGATACGTGACGTCAAAAGAGCCGAATCCCTCAGATCAACGATGAGAATTTCGGACGGTTCCGGCGGAAATTCGAAGCAGTTTCAATTTTTCAACGCCTGTTCCGCTGATTTTTCCACCTGCAAGCTTCGATTAGTCCACGAACGATATCGCGATCCCGTGAAATCGTGTTTCGACCCTTCCTAACAGAAATATTTTCATCGGTGCTTGTTCTTGCTCTTTGTATCAACATTTTACTTTTATTCGATGTGTTAATCATGGCGTAGATATTTTCAAGAGCCGTGGAAAAAGGGATGAACGCTTTTTTGTTTTTCAACGACTTGTAGTAAATATAATTAAACTGTATGTGGCCAATTAAAATGCAGATATCCGAGGATAACTTTAGCGATTCAAGATCACGTAGGAGGTTGGATTGCTTGACTCGAGAGTTTAGGTGAAATAGTCCAACATCGCATTACCTTAATCCTGAAATACTTAAACTCTTCCTTTATTATTCAAATCTTGAGGAGTTAAAAAAATCAGAGAACGTACACGTGCGTACAAAGTATCCTGTCGAAAAACTAAGCAAGAGTGAAAAGATACAAAAGGTGTGGGACGAGGTTCAAGAGTGGAAAGTGTTTCTGAAACTCCGATCGCTGTTAAGCGGATTTACGATGGCACGTGCGGACGTTTCACGAGCACAGTGGAGCAGATAATGACGTTAAGAGGATCCGGGAGCTTGCGGTAGCCTGGCTACGAGCACCGTTCGGACGAAAAGTATGCGTCGTGCTAGCTGTGCACCCGATAAATTTGCCCGACCTTCCCGGGGTCCCCGGCGGATTTTCTTGCGCGCCTACAATTCGAAATCGTACTGTTTAGATGGTCGTTGAATATTCACGTGTCCAGTTTAGTGAATCGTATTATCGAGCGTGTTACGTGGAGTTTATCTCTTTGATATTCGGCGTGTGTCGCGTGCGGGTCATTCCCGATTACACCAGCCACTGGTTACTTGTTGAATATCTATGGCTAATGCGATACGCCGTTGTCGACGATATGGAATTATTTATTGGTTAACCGCGACAGCTCTTTTCATGGATTTTCGCGTTGGACGGAGCAAGGCAAACGCGACACGTTGTTTGCCATACATCATTGGAATTGTTATTATATATTCTGCTGATAGACGACAAAGTAGACTCCATCAATTTGCTATTGTGGTTCTGAATGAAGGGGAGAAGGGAGGGGGAGAAAGAGGGAGAGAAGAGGATGTATGAATGAAGGGAAAGAAAAGGAAGGTGTGTTTAGTGCTAGAGTTGCTAGTGGACTCATCAATAAAGTAGCACACCAGGCTCTTAAACGTCGGGTAGTAAAGGTTAGGTCAGAAGAGCTATTTGTATGGAGGGGATTGTTGGACGAGGACTTTCGAAAATTCTCTTGATGTGAATTGTTTTGGTAGAGAGTTTAGAAGGTATTATTCTACTGTCTACACATCTAAAATAGATAGGGCTAGATGTTGGGCTTAGGTTTACGAAAGCGAGAAAGATATTTTTTAAATATGATGTTGCAGTTGGTATTCTAGAGATGTTTCAAATTGGAATGTTGATTTGGAAGGGTGAATGTGTAAAATCGTCGCAAATCGATCGGATTCAACGTCGAGGGCGAATCCATCAGCGGCGTCCCGAAATGAATGCAATCAATCAAACGCGATAGTTGGAGCGTAACGCTGGCTGAATTCTGTTTCAGTTACTTGGAGATATATAACGAGAAGGTGAGGGATCTTTTGAAGCCATCCTCGAGCACGAGCGGATTGAGAGTTCGCGAGCATCCTCGACTCGGCCCTTATGTTCAAGGTACCGCCAATCGAACATTCAGCTCGCTTCGAAATTCTACAACTTCGATAATTGTTATCTAAAATAATTGTTGTCACGGAGATTTCCTTCCACTTGACCCGTTTCTTCAGCATTTGACAAGCTTTTCTAAGCATATTTCTTACTGTCAATTTTATATAATTCATGTTTTCAATCTCTAACATTTTTCTCTTCAAATGTATGAAATTCCTTATCACCTGCTCATCTATCCATTCTTCGTATTTCAAGTTTCGGAATTTGTAATTCTTCTTCTCAATGCTTTCCGTAATAGGACTGACCCATCACGCGGTTCGCACCCTGGGGTCGTTGATGTCCTATGTGGAGGAGGGAACGAAAGCCCGGAAGACAGCATCGACGTTGCAAAATCCTAGTAGCAGTCGCAGCCACGCTCTGTTGACGATCGCTGTTGCAGAGGAGTCGCAGTGTGTCGGTAACGGCGTCTCTTCGAGGAAGAAAGAGATCTCGCCACGCGGTGGTAGCAAATTACGGTTGGTCGATCTGGCGGGCAGCGAGAGCGCGGCCACGTGCAGCGGCGTACATCGACTGAAAGTGAGTCACTTCCTAAAAATAATATCGTTGGCGCGAACGAACGTACCGATCGATAGAGCTTTTTGAGCAGGTAGAAATCGGAAAGCTACATGATCGGGATTTCCCTTTCGGATGATTCGATCGTATAGGATGCTTTTATCTTCGACGAATTGGAATTCGATGAATTGAAACGTGGAAAAAGAATCGAATCGTTGAAATAATCTATTTTTTGTTCAGATGGATTCAGGCAATTTAAAATCACTTTACCAGCGTAAATCTGTTATTTACTTGACTTGAAATGTACTTTCGAATTCCTATGCTCATCCTCGTTAATCAAGTCGTGCGAGTTTATGTACGTAAGTCCAATAAGTGATCAATCTGAACGAAGCTTTACGTAATCAAGATACAGTTCTAGTGGTTTCATCCGACTGATCGTACGAACAAGAACGAAATAAAAAAGCAGTGCGTGACGCGTGTCTTTGCAGGAGGGCGCGAATATAAACAAGAGTCTAGTGGCTCTAGGGAACGTAATATCAGCCCTTGCGGAGAGAGGCACGACCGGAAGTGGTTCGGGCAGGAGGTTCATCCCTTATAGAGATTCTTCGCTTACTTGGCTGTTGAAGGACGCACTTGGCGGAAATGCCACTACCATTATGCTCGCCAGTAAGTGTCTTCCCTTTGATCTTCCCTTCTTCTGCTCTCATTTTTCCTCACCCTCCCGATACCCTTCGAGCTATCCCTTCTTATATCTCTTTTCCTCTTCCTCCTGCTTCATTCTTCCCCTCGTTCGTCCGTATTTATTTTTAGTAGATGTCTCTTCCGTTGTGTATCCAGTTAAACGATGATTTACACGTTGAACGAACAGCTTTCTTTCCACTTTGATTCGTCGTTAATCCGTTTATACCGTTCGTTCCAGATTCGCTCCTCCAGATTTCGTCCCGTTCTATTCGAAACGCAGTTACTGCTCCATTTCACTCCTGTTCCCGAGGCCCGGTCGTTCCAGGATCGCGATATTTAATTTGGGAAGACGACTCAGCTTCCAGGACGCGACAAAAAAAAAAAAAAAAAAAGAAAATTGGCCGACGCTCTCCATCCTCTCCTTATCTTCTCAGTCTCTGTTACCACCCACTCACCCAGTCCTTTTCCACCCTTGTCACTACTTAACTCCAGCTTTCCATAAATTCCAGTTAATTGCCAGAGGAGAATTATTATCGCGAGCCTCTGATTCATGAAATTATCTCGGCGATACCGGAGCCCGGACTCGGCCCGGATGGTAATTGGTTTAAATGCTTTTCCAGGCGAGCTAAGGCGCGGAGATTAAAATTCGATAACCGGTGCGAAAGCGTAGTGACGGGAATCGGTAAATACGAAATCCTTTAAGCTTGTCAAAGTCGCAGTTCCGCACTGCTCTTTGAACGTTTCACTCCTGTTGGCTAACGTTGAAATGTCCACTCGATGGAACGAAATGCCACAATTCTAGCGTGTAGATTACTCGTAGATAGACTTATACTATTAGGTTGTCTCGAAAGTTTCTATCGTTTTACAAGGAAATAATAGATGCACGACATTTTTTGTTTTATATTATTCTATCGAATTATTACATATTATATATTTATATTTGTAGTAATAGAACAAAATCGATCGTGCGTAACTCGATAAAGTAATATAAAATAAAAAATGTTGTGCATCTACTATTTCTTTATAAAGTGAAAGGAACGTTTGGGACAACTTAATACATGCATACATATTACACGGCACACTTTCACCAGTTTCGATCAGTTTTTCGTTTAAAAGAAAGTCGGCGATAAGTCTTTTTTGGTAGAGGCTGGCAGCAACGAAAGTCGGTATTTTCGTTGGGAAACGAAGTTTCGGTAGTAACTCTTGTAAATAGGTCGACCGTAAGTCTTGTAGAATTTGAGTGTTGTAGTTAAATGTGGCATGTAGAGAAATTACGGTACAGAATGGGAAACTCTTTTTGCGCGGCCATCCGTACAAAGGCTAAGTTGTACATTAGGGTAGACCGACCGGGTCCTTCGTAAATCTGACCACAGATCTGAAACGCAGAATAAAATATTCGTCGATCGCGTGCAGGCTGGGAAAAGAGCGCAAATCTCTTGATTTATTTTATAACAAAACACTTTACTGATCGAATCGAATCGGAAGAGCGCGACTATTGCCTTGTCACGGATCAGCTCTTTATCTCGTCAGTTTCGAGATTCAGTTTCACCCAATTGAAAAATATTTTTGTTTCGCAATTTCCAGTTTATCGACATGGAAAAATTTCTTTTTTTTTTTATTTTTTTCATTTTTTTTGTTATATTCATACATGACAAGTGCACTAGCGTTTGAACCTAAAAAATACCGATCCCTCTGCTTGTCCGGTCATTGTTTCGTTCTACCACGATTTTCGACCCGCCCTTCGCTAAAGCAACATTTTACTCTTTCTCTCTTCGGTTAAACGGGCAAATGAGAATTTATCTGGCGAAACAATAACGGTGATCACCTCTTCTTCGAATTATTCCAATATTTCCGGATGAGTAGAAATTCATCTAATGCATCCAACGTGGTATATAATCGCTGGAATCCAGATGGAAAAACGATCGACTAATTAGCACGGTCGGCTCGATATCACCTAAACGGAAGAATCGGCAAATATTCGTAGGCCGGCCGCGATGCGTATAATTAATCGTGGCGAAATATTCCAAACCGATGATCATCGACGTCCAATTGAATTGCTAATAGCATTCGGGGCTTATTATCGTGCCGATGGTGGAGGGGAGAAGGGCGTTTAATATTCAGTGTCTGCATTAATGGTTGACCGCGGATATAGTATACGATAGACGTTCGAACGGGTCCTTTTTCTCCCATGACACCTGATCGAATTTAAAATCCCGTTGAAACGTGACGTTTTTCATTTCGCGCAAGACCTGCTTCGAATGATGGAAAACGGAGGAAAATTTGGCTGCCTCTTTTTTCGAGGGCGTCGCTTTGCGCTTCCGATCCACGGTTAAAACAAATTTATTCGATCGATTCCACCCTGAAATTCGATTAATCGCTGTTGCAGCGAATTGGAAGATAAGGGAAAACAATTTTTGATGACATTTTATCCCGTGGGACAAGTCGCTGCGATTAATTATAAGGGAAAAATAGCGAGGGATTATACGGTGGCAAATCAAAAACCCGACCGTAGATGAATGAACACGTACGATGGTGTACAGGTGTTGATTACAGCCAGCTTTATCTCCTGTGCTTGGTTTTTAGCGATCTCGCCAGCAAGCGGAAGTTACAACGAGACCGCGCACACGCTGCGATTCGCGCAGAGAGCGCAAAGCGTGGTCAATCGGCCGGTGGTCAACGAGGATCCCGTGGCGAGGATCATCCGCGAGTTGAGAGCTGAAGTGGCCCGATTAAAGTCTTTATTGTTAGAAAAGGCAAGTCGAATTTATAACGTACGATAAATGAGAAATTGCGAAGTGATTTGAAAAATTCGAATACACATTGGAAAACGCATTTTTGTTGTAATTTTTGTATTTATACCCATAGAAGATTTTGAGAAAAGTTTGACGGAGGAAAGCTTTGCACATCCTGTACGTACTAGACGGTGAATTTTTCAAAGCACTCTCACGCATCTCGTGGTTCATCGTACATCTGAAAATTCATCGGAACTGATTTTCTATTTTGATGACATTTGTCCACGTTATATATGTAGATGAGATAATAGAGATAAATGCGAACTGTATGAAAGAAATTTCCATTTCCATCGATCATACGAGCAAACAATTTTCCCCAAATTGACTTCGGAATTCAATCGTTTCTCGGTAGATCGACGATGCCGTTTCTCCACATTATACCGGTATGTGTGTTCATAAACAAACGGCAATAACAGTATTTTTCGTGGCATGAATATTAATAGGAACCGGAGCAAATAGAAAAATAAATTCACAGTTACCGAAGACGAGGAGAGGAAGGGGATAAAATCAGTGGAGGGAGGGGGGGGGGGAAGGATCGGGGTTTTATTTATAACCGAAATCGATTCGCCATTACGGGAAATCTCGCGTTGCCCAGGAGTCCAGGATCTGGTTCACGAAGCAATGAGGATAAATCGAGCAAGTTTATTATCGAGCCCCAAAGCGAACATAAACTCGTATCGTCGAATCGTCATTACGCAAATGAAATGCATGAATCGTTTATTTGATACTCATTGACCGGTCGCCCGATCCTTCCTGTGGATTGGTCGAACGATTGCTGATAAAATACAGTTCGCAGGTGCGTGCGTTTAACGAGTGATCCGCATTTCCATTTCGCCTATCCGGCATGAGTAGATTTTACAATATCCTTCGATCATGCTATGCGTTATGTAATCGGTCATTAATTAGCCTCATCGAATTTCCCTCGGTCGTTATGATCGCCGTTATTCCTGCCAGTCATCGATTTTCCCGGATTCGTTTCGGCCGCGTAATTATCTTAATCAATCCCTCGCGCGTGCTATCGTGGTAACAGTTTCAAAATGACACCTGCCAATCATATATTATTCTGGGGACAGGAATTTCCTCTGATTGTTTATTGGATCTGATTGAGAGTGATTGCGATTTATTGAATTATACCTATGTATGTGGAAGAACCGAGTGCTTAAGAATAGAATATGTGAATGAAAGGTATTTGGCAATTGAAGGTTTCCGATGCACGTTGTTCATTATTCATTATTCATTATTAGAGCAGGAATATTCTGTGTGATTGCTTGTTGCAAGTTATGCGTGCTCGAATATAAAAGAGAGAAGCGCATGGCCACTGAAAGATTTGGATGAACGTCGTTGCCTAACGTTCCAACGTTATATTTTCGTCGTAAAAAATCGTATTTTACAGAACGCAGAAGCAGCTACGAACGCGTTGTGTTGTTGCCAGAAGAATCGACCAAACTGCAATACGAATACAGATCGATCATCAAAAGAAGCCGAGGCAGAATCAACTGAACGATCTACTCGGCGAAATTCGGGAGAAAAATCCCAAGAGGAGGAAGCAGTAGTAGCTGGATCGAGGATAGAAGAAGAAAAAGGATCGAGGAGCGTCGTTTCAGTTCGAAGATCCAATTCCAGCGACAGCGTTGCCACGTACGAGATCGGTTCCTCCAAAAAGAAATTCGGTTCGCTAGAATTTTTGGCGACGAGCGATCGCTTCAACCGAGCAAAGGTGACGGAGTTGAACGACGAGGAAGACGAAGTGAGCGAGATTCACGAGTCCGTGTTCGTCGACATCCCCACGTTAGTCGCGGTTTTGATCAAGCCGGATAACAATCTGCAAGAATCCTCGGTTCAGATCGAGGAGATTTGTTCGGACGAGGTTGTGGAAGAAGAATCGATCGATGTCGAGTTCGAGGCGGCTAACGATGATCACGAAGCGTTCGACGAGTTTGAGAAACTGGACAGTATCGATCACGATGATAGAAGCAGCTCTGTGAACTCGTGTTACACTTTTGGGGACATCGAAGCGGAGGCTTATCAAAATTCCGAAAGTCCTCAAGTAAAATCAGCTTCCAGACCTAAGCAAAAGCCGAAGTTTCGTAAGCAGGACTCGGTGCACGTGTTTCCAACCTCTGTTCTTTCCAATCTACACACGTTGAAGAAATTTGGTTCGGTGGAGACGATCCAGAAGAATAGAGATCCTGTATTCTCGTTGGAAAGATCTCATACAAATTTAGAGAAGCGTACTACGGTTCCTGATAGAGTGAAGAAGTTAAACAATATTCGGGAGATCGATGATCAGAAGATATCGAACAGAGGTAACTGGTCCAAAGAACAACTTCAACGAAAAGGTAGCAACGATTCGGATAAGAGTCTGAAAGAATCCAACAACCAACCTGGATCGAAGATAAAAAACTACGCGAGGAAGCCTAGTTTGGAGAGTCTGAAGAGAAAGACTAGCAAGGATAGCAGTTCGAGTAGTTCGAAAGACGAACAGATTCTGATTTCGAGTCTGGCTCGAGATAAACTATTGCGTAGAAAGAATTCGTTGGACCAAGAGCCTTCCATCAGGAACCACACGCCTATTCAAAGAGTCAAACGCGCTGAAATCGTGGCGGCAGTTACGGAGAGACTGTACTCGAGTAGAAAAAACGTGGAGGACGTTGCAGGGATGCGGTCTCCTCCAGATACAGGCGAGGTAAAGTCTGTGGCCAAGTTGAAGTTGCAGGAGATCTCGAGGAAGATGCTGGGTAAACGTAGACGAGTCTGCGTGGACACTCAGACGGACTGCTCGAGGACCATTCGCATGAAGGACACTGCATCTCTCACAGAAACGCCACGGATAGTCTGTCAGGATGTCGCAGTTCTAACAGATTGTCACCAAGACTGCGAATACGTTTTGAGTCAAAAGACACCTGTTTTGAGAGTGAAAGAGATCGCTACTTCGACGGAGAAACCTAAGACGAACGTTGTCAGATGTAAAGACGTGGGAAGTTTGGCGAACGATCTCGAAGAATACGATTACGAAATTCACTCTCCGCGCAACGACTCTGGAATCCTTTCGGACGACACTCAAAATTACGCGGAGAGCAATTTAAGTAGCACAGAGGTGTCTGATCTATGTCAAGAAGCTGACAGAAGAGTGGTATACGCAGAAAGTTCGACGAACACGAGTATGTTCTCTTCTTGTCGTAGCTTTGCGGTACAGACACCGCGACCGGAAGTCTTTGGTCAATCATTACCACAGAACAAAGCTCCTGCCTGCGCAAGACGATGTTGCAACTCCATCAAAGATTCTCAAAGTCATTCATCGACCAATAATTCTGAGAAAAGTGTAATTTCTATTTCACTACCGGATACCATCAATATTACCATCGAAACCATGAATACCGTAGATTCTAGGATCGCTGTGCCGGACAACGAGTCATCGCAACAAAATGCGAAACGTTCTACGAAGGACGAGGCAGCTCAAACCAACGAATGGAACGATCTTCGTAACGAGATCTTCTGTTCGAAGGATCAGACCACATCGACGCCTAGCCAAACCGATAGCAGGGTATTCCGAATCGAGAACATCTTTCAGGACCCTAACAACGCGGCCAAGTATTCGAGAGCAGATCCGAATCGAATGCAGGGGACGAGGATAAGGAATTCCATTACTTTCAGGAATTCCCTAGGGACATCGTACGTGCCCCAGTCGAAGAAGCACGAGCCCTCTCCGAGAGAAATTCACGCCGAAGGATTTATCAGGGATGGATTAATCACGGAGGCGTTTATCAACCGGAAGCGCAGTTTTAATTTGGAAAGAACACCTAGTTCGGCCGTTTACCAGGATCCATGGAGGAACTGGCAAGTTCCTGTGTCCTTGGTTAACAGGATCCATCCGATAGATTCTTCGAAGGGTTTGGGAGTTATCCCATCTTCTTGGCAACCGGAAGTCGGCGAAATTCCGCTGGTCGAACAAAGTTTGTCGCATAGAAACTACGTTGAGAAATCACAGGTGGATCTTGAGGTGGATAATATCGAAGAGATCTCGAAGATGAAGTCTTCTTCTTGTACTATTAAATTAAATAATACTATGGATCATGAACATGGTTTCTCAGATGATAGTTTGGACTATAACGAGAGTAACGTATGCGGCGAATCGATGATACTGAAAACCGAACAGATGTTGGAACAGCGTGAGAATTTTTGTCCTCCTGACGTAGTAGCGCATACTAAAAAGGATTGTCCAAAATCTCTCGAAGAGAAGAACGAATCTGTCAACGATTTCGAAGACAATCAAGTCGAATTCCCTAAGAAGAATCTCACAGAGTCAACAGAAGCAATTAATATACACGACTACAAATTTTTGATCTTGGGTAGGCCTTGTCATAACTATGAAGAAACCAATGACGAATCTAATATTATCTTGAATCATGTAAAAAGTTCGGGGAAGAAGAAAGTATCCTTCTCGAACTCCAACGTCCTCGAAAAGAAGTTAACTTGTGAACCATCGTTAACCTTGAAGTCTATCATTAAAAAGAGGAAGAAGAAAAACGTGTCCGAAGTTCTAAACTCGGTACACTCTTCCAACGATGAAACCGACGACTCTCAGCAAGAAGAAAAGATCAATTTAATCTTGGAAAACGAACGGAAAGGTGAGTCTGCGAGTTCAGAAGAAGACAAAGAAGATCAAGATTCGGTGAAATTCGAGGGAAATTCGAAGCAGACTCGCAAGAAGGTCAAGTTCTCCGTGGAAGAATCATCGGAGAACACGTGCAGCGAGTCGGACAGCTACGAGAATGTGGAGGAGGAGGACGATGACGACAACGACGAGGTAGAAAAGATCCTGCTCGATCGTGCGGGTAGGAACGTTTTCGAGGAGTATCTGAGCGAGGCGGTGACCTTCATGCGAAATCTGAACTCTATCAGCGAGTACGTGAACGGGACGAGCATGCTCGAGAGGTGAGGAACAATCGCGAAGGGAAACATTCTCGGCCCCAAGACTTTGATAGGTCGAGAGTCTTCTTGAGAACTTCTGACGGTGCTTTAGATTCTCTCTTGACTCTGCTGGTTTCGATTTTTAGATTAAAGAACCTGCAGCGATTGTTTTTGTAGGATTGCGTGCGTGAATTATTTATAAAATATATTTTTATTACATTAGGTTTAATAATTAAATACCCGTGATACAGTTTTGATTTAATAAAGGAATATTGTATTTTTAGCTACATTTACATCGAACTCTATTTAGTTTCAGTTCTTTAGATGGGGCATTAAAAATGCAAATTATGTATCACATTTCAATATTATTGTATAATTTGACATTAATGGAAATATTATTTAATTATGGAAATATGGAAGTATCATTAATACAAATTATACATAATATTTCAATGTTATATTATACAGTCTAAAGTTAATGGAAATATTCTGAATAAATAAATCGATCAATTCTTTTTCAAGAAATCCATTGTCATGGACATCTTTGGGTTGTGGGCGAAGTGGACAGCGAGGTGGACAACGAGGTGGACAACGAGGTGGTCGTCAACGGAGCTGTTTCCCCTCCTGGAATCACGATTACTCGGAATTCGTAGGTCGTAAGGTCAATCCAAAGAACGACGATGATCTAAGAGAGGACAATGATACAATGATGGATTCTTCCACGGATTCTTACGAGAGGTGTCTGAAGGGCATCCAGAGGTTGGAGGACTGCATTCGGAGAGTCGACAAGCACAACGAGCTGCTTAGGAAAAAATATGGCATTAATTGCGAATCTGCTGGCGCTAGACTGGATCTAGCGAGTCCTAGCACAGAGCCTCGCGCGTCGAAGCCGAACGATGACTTCGAGATTCTTCGTGAAACGGAAAGTCCCTTGGGAAAGGGTTCCAGTGTTGTAGAACAGAAAGAAGAAGACGATTTGGAGAAGAAAATCTTCAATCAGTTGATGAATGTCGCCAATTCCATCCGCTACGGAAATTCTAATAAACTTCAATCTCGTTTACTCGCTTCATCTGAATCTAACTGGAGGACTCCTAGCTGTGGTTCGAAATTTCGTGAGAAATATCGTTACGCTATGAAAGAACCGTTCTGCGGGGATGTTAAAGGAAATTTCAGTTTGGAAGAGACTTCGGACGATCGCAAAGATCTCACCACGTACGAAATAACAGGGAATCTATCCGTTGAAAAGACTTGTTCTGTCGAACAGAAGAACGATGACTTGGACTCTATCATGGAAGAAGATTTCTTACCTCTGAGAAGATTTAATCGTTCCTCTTGGTCAACTGATTTGGATCGTCCAACGTTTAGGACAGATAGACAAGACGACTCGACCAAGTACAGTTTTCTTTCGAAATACAAAGTAAACGATTCAAGGACCTTTGACACCACTGACTCTTTGGGGAAAATGTACAATATAAGGGGAAGCTTCCCCAAGCAACGAGTGTTGACCGACAACGCGCGGAAAAGATTTCAAGAAACGGACGATTATTCGCGAAGAAGCAGAGACGGATGTTGCAGGGTGTGCGCGTGTTCGAAAGATCACTCGGATATCGAGAGTATGCCCGGCGAAATCATGCATCTCAGGGATAAATTGAAATATCCCGGAAGTCCCAGGGCAAGATTTCTGGAGCTTCTTCGGGAGAGGCGACGAATAGTCGAGTGCAGCCGTGGCACGAGTGCCTCTTGAACGCGCCTTCCCTAGCCGTCCCTTTTCAACTGTAAAATGTATTTTTCTATTGTAACGCGTCGTCACAATGTCGTCGACGACGTCCTCTTTGTAAATAATAGATTTCAGAACCTTTTGTAACGTTTGTCACAGCACCCACGACGAAATTTAACTTATTTATCTTCTTACTATTCTATTAAGATCGTGTAATTCGCCCCTGTTCGTAATATTAAATTACTTTCTTTATGATTCTTCTTCTCTTCTCCTGTGGTAAGCCAAAGATTAAGACGGCGATTCATATATGCATGACAGGTTCATATCATAGTGGCGTAAATCAAGATTTTGAGAATTTCAATTTAATTTCTCCAGATTTATAATTTATCAAGTTATAATCTGTTTCTCTGCCGTGATACGTTCTTATAATTTGAAGAGATAAAATAAATTTTTTACAACGATAAACGCAGACAACTACGTAGTGAACTGATTTACAGCCATTATGATTCTACACTTTCTATATGTGGCAGAGTTCACGAATTTTGGTTAAGATGGGGTGTTAAGGAATAATCTCTCTGGAAACGTTCCCTTTAGCTTCTAGCATAATTCGAGGGTATTACGAAATACTGATGCGATTAAATGCTGATACGTGTGGAACTCGAAATTAGGGGATAACTACTCTGAAACTCGTGAACTTCGCGATAATCGAACAAAGTTTTCAAATGAATCCATTATTTCATTTTAATGTCCTCCCTTTTTCTTTTTCCATGTCGAATCACAGAACAACAATATTTTTATTTTCGTTTCACCGATCAATCTAGCAGAAATCGACGCGTTCGTCGACGTTTTAACGACGATTTCGCGGTTCAGAAGGTTCACGACACGAGCTGTGAGTGAATTACAGCTGACACAAACCGCGTTTCGCGCTTTGTTTGGTCAAAGAGCTGACGCGCGTGTCGCCTCGATTCCAAGGAACATGGAAACGGATATCGATGCCATAATCGCGACAATAATGATCGCGCTTTTCCATCGAGAAATACCAGCATCGACGACAAATTTTGCATTTTTTTCTTCGAATTTTTTTCTTCGATATTGTTACAAGATTGACGCACGGCACGATTTTCGCTGGCGAAGCTACAATAGGCGAGAAAAGAAAACGTAAACTTATAAGAATCGACGAGTATAGAATTTTGATGCAGTTACGCCGGGGCTCTGTGCCTTTTTGTCGAATATCCTCTCGTGTATGTTCGCAAACAGGCATCGTTACGCTTGCATCAGCACTGTAGAGAAATACGTCGCACCGAACGCGGAACACGTGCCAATTTTCTTTCTTTTCCTTGTTCAGTGCTTTTGTATACCGTTTTAGACAGGGAAAGGAATATTAACTAGGGGTGAAAAGGGGTAATTCATTTGTGGATCATCGATTGATTCTTTGAACGATTATTGCTATACATATTCTATTCTTCATGATGTAATTCAGCAATTCTGAATTAAGATATTAACCCTCGTTGACCGGGCGTTGAACAATTGTCGTGATATTTTATTAACTACGATGAACGTGTTCTAAGTTATCCTCCAGCGGAAGCGAATTTCATATTCATTAGGAATTCCTTCGAACTTTTATAAGGCGAACGGTGCTAGAACTCTGAAAATAGTATCTTTAAATGGCGTGGAGTTGAACTACAAATTTACCGATGTGAGAATGTAACACGATATACGCGAGTTATATACCCACCACCGGTAGATACAATTATTAGTGCAGATAAGGGAAATTAGGTTGGTATATCAATTCTAGTAACAGTTTGAGTGCATGTCGCAAAGAGGTGGTGACTCTGTTATCTGAGCTCTTCTAGGTCGCTAGAATTTCAATATCCAACCACCGTTTTGCAAACGGTGTCGCATTCTAGCGATCCAAAGTTATTAGGCTGACGTGATCATCGTGAAACGAAAGAGGCTTCGTTATTGCAGTGGTAACTCGCAAAGACTTTGCTCCGCGTACGAATGTTTGTAAACTGAAATTATCGCGTAAAAGGTTTCGCGATTAGACAATAGATAGTGACGTGTCAATGAGCGCAGCCGAGTTCGTTTCAACACGTGACGAGATTCGAGAGAAGGCATAAGGCTACCGTCTGTAAGAATCATCTGTGATAAACACCATTACATATATTGTCAAATTCCATTTGTTTTGCATAATTTTGCTTAATTCGTTACCTTTGACGATTATGCAGCTGTTACATTTTATAAACAGTCTGATTTCTTCTTTTTTCTCGAATAAATTATTCAAATTAAATTAATTAGCAAAAGATAAGCAAAGTACCTTTTCTGGAAATTTTAACGTTATCTTGAGAAGAGAACAACGGAAAATAGATGAGTCATTTAACAAAGAAAACTCGAAGACGAGACAATTTCATTCGTTATCAGTCTCTTTGAGTATTATCGGTTCAGTCGGGGTTATCTGTAAACCGAGGGCTAGTTACCATCATGATTCACGATCACCAGTTGATTTTGGTACGTCGAGGAGTACGTTTCTCCCTTAACTTAAGAAGAACTGCAAGGAGAGTTTTGAGACGTTAACCATGGTGCGTTACTATTTCTTCACCGGAATCCGGAGTCAAAGTTCGTCGATTTATCCGTGCACATTTGTTCTCACGCGTTTCATTACGCGACTCGTGCAATTTATTTCTTCGAAACGACAACAAACGATCGATTGGTTGGCGTTTGATCGTGGCGGTATCGCGAGTGGAATATTAATAACGAGCCGTGTTATCGACAAAAAAGGAAAGGGAAATCACCGCGGAATTATGACAATCACGAGACTTTCAGTTCTCTTCTCGTGGAAAAGAGGTCGAAGGTTGCGACGATAAAGCACATTGCCGCGATTATACGACGTTTCCCGATCGAATAAATAACTCGAACGATCGGCGAACGTGCAGTCGATTTTTGACACATGTTAGTCCGCTTCCCATCTGACGATCATGAGGGATCTGAACCGAAAGTCTAACGGAGAGGACCATGGCAACGGTCAAGATTTCGATTTGATCGCGGAAAGTAGGAACAACGACATCGACTCATCGACACTTTACGTAATTATCGTTATATCGTCATGATCATTTGGCAATAATCGTGATAAGAACTATCGAATGTCGCATTAGCTTTATTGGAGTCGGCACGGCTTGGTTGAAGTTCGGATACCATCGGGATTGAAAACGTGATTTCAGCAAACGATCTCGGTGATCTAGTTTTTAAAACGCGTTTGCCCGCGATACCTATTCTTTCGGTGCACGGTTTCAATCGTCTCGAACGGGTTAGCCTCAAAAAGAACAGAGAAGTCTCGAACCATGTGCGTTTCTGTTTACAGAACAATGAGGATATGCTCGATCCATACTGCGTTGAGGAAAATCCCCAAAAGATTACGTTCGAGGACATCACTTCCGCTGCGTTCAAAATCAAATGTGGAATCGTCAACACTCCTTGCGTGGTACGATCTGAAATTTGAAAATGTCTTATTTTCGAATGAAACGTTTATTAGCCCTACCATCGTACTCGAATCTTTATGTCATAATCTCAAATGAATTCTTCTTTTTCTATTATTTCGTAATTCATACTCATTTGACAAATAGCTTCAACTCAAATTATATTCAATTTTCAGTATAACGATAATTGAGAAGCTTTCTGAAAAAAGGCCTCTATGTCTATATAATAATTATGAATTCTTTATAGATCATTTGTAATTATTAAAAATTATCTTTCAGAACTATTAAAATTATCGATCGAAACGTAGCTAATATTAAGAAAGTGGAACCAAATCTTCCAACGCAATTTACTCAATTCATCGTTTTGTTCTCATGGATACTTTGCCAGAAAGCTGTTCGATTTAACACGAAAAAAGGAAAAAATTAAAATATTAAAATATTTCCTATTTGTTGTCAGAAATCGCGCCTGTCAGATGCAATGGGTATCGATTTGTACTTGAAGAAAGACTTCCTCCAAACAACTGGAAGTTTCAAGGAACGTGGCGCGAGGTATGCTCTGGTGATGCTGACCGAGCAACAGAAGAAGATCGGCGTGATTTCGGCCTCGTTGGGTAATCATGCACTCGCTCTCTCTTATCACGGGTACAAGCTTGGTATACCAGTGACCGTAGTGATGCCGGTGCTGGCACCGATCATGAAGATCGCCGCTTGTCGTCAATACGGTGCGACCGTAATCGTCGATGGCCTCGATATGGGTGAGGCAAGGCGTATCGCGCTGCGACAGGCGAAAGAGAATGGGCTGACGTATATAAATGGGTAAAGGCATATTCTACTTGCGATGATAGCAGTTTGCTGCTGGTTTCATTCGCGGATAACGTAAAATAAAAAGAATATTTGACACGTGTTATTGATGAATGGTAGTCCTATAGTGAATGGAAAATGTCTTTTGCTTGTTTCTTTTTTACGCGAAAGCGACGTCTAACATCTTCCTCTTACGATATTAAAAAAATCTATTTCGCGAGATTAAAATGTATTCAGAGATTTTTCTTTGTTAGCGGCAATGTATCTAAATTTTGAAAATAAGTAAGAGTGTCTCGTTTATATTATTTCAGGTACGACCACCCTGATATTATGGCAGGACAAGGAACTATAGGTCTCGAGATCGTGGAGCAGGTGCCCGACATAGATGCAGTGGTCGTTCCCATCGGAGGGGGTGGTTTGATCGCGGGCGTAGCTCTGGCTGTGAAAACTCTCCAACCAAATGTAACGATCATTGTGAGTTATCATCGGAATTAAACGAACGTTCGAGCTCGTTCGTCCTCTTTTTAACACTTCTTTTTCCACATCGGCGAGTATGGAACGTATTTTCGATGTAAACCGATATCGTTTTTCCGCCGGGTTTCAGGGCGTTGAATCGGAAAGATGTCCCAGTTTCTATAAGGCCCGAAAGGCAGATCGACCTACCTACACTCCCATAGATTCGACTTTGGCCGATGGTCTTGCGGTTCCTAAGGTTGGATACAACGCTTTCGCCACCGCGAATCCGTTGATCGACAAGTTGGTCGTGGTGAAGGAAGAGTGGATAGCAATCGCGATCCTGAAGCTGGTTGAGAACGAGAAATGTATCGTCGAGGGTGCTGGAGCGACCGGTCTCGCCGCTATTTTGGCTGGTCAGCTGGAAGAACTGAAAGGCAAAAGGTCGTTTGATGTTGCACAGAGTTAATTCGAGAACGAAAGCGTTTCCACCTTTCTGTCGCGTTTCCTATATCTCTTCGATTTCCTTCCTTCAATTTAATTTGAAGCTATAATTCTTCAACATTTCTTTCTGAATTTATCAGTGAAAAAGATATCTTAGCTTGAATCACGAAGATAATTGACTAAACTAAGAAAAAAATCTATGCGTAAGTTACGAATCTCTCGCAAATTCGATAATCCCAACAATGACTGTAACATTCATTTTGCATTTCTTTTCTAGAGTGGTGTTGCTTCTATGCGGAGGAAATATCGACACAACGATCCTAGGTAGGTGTTTGGAGCGTGGACTGGCAGCGGAAGGCCGGCTTTTGAAGTTTACAGTGACCGTGTCCGATCGACCGGGCGGAATCGCAGAGCTCTGTAGAATGCTGGCCAGCATCGGTGTCTCGATAAAGGACATCATGCACGAACGGGCTTGGATTATGTCGGACATCTTCAGCGTGGACGTGAAAGTGGTCTGCGAGACTAGAGACCGAGATCACGCGGAACAATTGAAGAACATGTTGCATCAGAATTATCAGCGGGTTGTGTTCGGCACCAGTGACATGTCAGCTCTGAACTTACCTTTGAGCATGTAACGTGTAGTTCTAAATTCGAACGTGAAACGACGCCAAGGAAAAGGATTCAACGCGATTTTGAGTATTACTTATAACCTGCGAACCTTCTTAGTTTCTGTGAACGAAATAATCTTTTTTTTTATAGAACAGAGAGACGCACTATTTATACGAATATCGAAGTAACTATCTCATTGTTTGAAGTTCAGATATAGTTCGAATCCTTGTATACGTACGTCATACCGAGCTAGGTCCTGGCCACGAAACAGAGGAAACCGCGAACGTTCCGCATCGATTTCCATTGTACGCTCGAATTATTGTCCCATATTCCTGACTGCGAGGGAAGTTTCTACGCATCGATAAAGACACGACAGCTATGGTTGCTCCAAAAAGCGAGCTGCTCGCGTTACAAACGAGCAACCCCTCTGCGTAATTTGCATCTGAAGGAGGGTGGTTCGATGGCTCGAAATTCGAGAGCAGTCTCTACGCAACGCGCGTCACACCGAGGCGTAAACGTACACTCGCGAAATTTATTACTGTTGCCATGCTTCCACGTTGGTTGGAGAGAGAGAGAGAGAGAGAGAGAGAGAGAGAGAGAAGCGATGAAAAGGAGCAAAATTCCACCCTTCTGCTCATACGCTGCTTTCGTCGCGTTTTATGTCGGGGGTACGTGTTGCTACCGCCACCGTACGGATACGATTGGATTTTTGCGTAAGAGGAGGATCGTAAAGCGTTCGTTTACGAGCTCAATAACGACGCAACCCCTTATTGCGAGATGACTGGCTGTTTGACAACTTACAGCTGCTCGTTTTCGGCGAACTGCGCATTATTCTAATCGGAAGGAATGTGGAGTGTAAAAATTGGTTGGAGGTGGTGGTTGAGAAGATCATTTGTACTATAAAAAATATGAAATTGGAAATACTACATGGTGTATTGCTATGACTAATAATAAAATGCGTAAATTACGTATTCATCATCTTCAAAGCCAAATGGAAAATGAAATATTCCTGTATGCAAAGCTTTTCACACACGCTTCGTCGAAAAATGCGTATAAATTAGGTCACTGTTCCGTAAATGTGAATATTACTCGCGATAACTGTGCTTTAACGTAGCTTTCATTAAAAGTGAGCGATGAACAATTTACAAGTAAATTTTCAATAAGTTTGTTCCAGAGCGATTCACTGATAACTTTTTAGACTCCAGTATATTGATCGTAATGTAGCTCGAACCAGAGATTATACAACCACTGTCTTTTATCGACCGAATATACGCATTTCCGCCTCTAAATAAAGTTGTATTTCGTTTCCTAACGATGACTCGCTTGGAATTCTTGTCTCTCAAGCTTACAAGCTGCGACTTTCTCTTAAAGCAACCAATTTCATTATTTCTTCTTACCCTAAGTCAATTTCAGTCTGCTCGCGAGGGAAGGAAGGATGAATTCTTCGAAGAAAGTTCACGATGTCACGATAATATTACTCTACTCTGATGATATTACGGTACTCTGCTGCTTAAAGATGGGAATGTTAATATTTTCCGCCGAATCGGGTCAATTTTAAGAAGCAAAAGGATGAATTTTTCGAAGAAAAAAGATGTTACGATAATTTATGACGACCTTAACATTTTTCAGCGAGTCGAGTCAATTTGAAGGCATAGAAGGAGGGATGAATTTTTGATAAAATATTCACAATATTGCAATAAATATTACTGTACTCTAACGATATTACACCATTCTTCTTCTTACAGGAGGGAATGTTAATATTTTTTCTGGGAGTCGGGTCAATTTCAACGCGGTCGCGTCGAATAAAAAATGAGTCGGGGCAGACTGACAAAATAAATTTCGTGCGGACCGCGTGTTTTCGCGTTTCTGCTGGAAGCATTTCCATGAGGCACGCGGCTGTCAGGGGATTAATGCATCTTTACGCCGAGGCGACTGCTCGGTTTCGTCGCGTTACACGCTCGAATAATATATCGCACGCGTTACACTGGAGGTATTCCCGGATCTGGTTTCAAAAGACTCGACTTCTTTCCCCCCTCTGAAGCTGCTTTTCAATGACGGTTGACAATACACGACGATGTGTCACCTTTCTAATATCGGACTGCTCCGGATGAGTTATGATATGTGAACCAGCCAAAGAGGGAAGTTGCGAACAGCCTTCGCCGGCAATGAAAGATCCGCGAATCCGCTTTTTTTCTTCATCTTTTCGCGTATCTCGTTTCAGACGGTGGAAAAAAAGGGAGAAAGGAAAAAGGGGAAAACTGGAACATCATTGTGCTAGCGGGAATGCTGGTTTCGCGGCTACTGAAGCATTGTGAGATTGTTGGAAAAGAAATGAAGAGATGCGAATTTTTTGAATTCGCCAGCGAACTCATTACTCTGATTAGTAAATTTTTCAAGTAGATTAATGACATACATACGTTTGATACTAACTACTTTCGTTTTTTGTTTCAGGTTAACGTTGAAATAAGAAATACACGTATATGTAAAAAAGTGAGAATAACGGAGGAAGAACAGTTCTAAGGCGGTATAAACTACTTGAAAGTGGAAGTTGAAGTTGCCTGTCAGACGCTCGACTCTACGTTTCCCTTATGGACACTGAACATACTTCCAGCTAGCCAATATCGCAACAGAGTTACCGTGATAGTTTATAACTCGAGACATCTACAGACCATCCAACAGCCTTGGTGAAACTTATACTCTCGTCTTTCACGTTGGTTCAATCCCTCCCAGGTAAACAATATTTTCAACTCGTAAATCTATATTCTACAAATACAACTACCTTTCCAAGGCAGTTGAAGAAGTTCAATCACGCGATTCTACTGACACCAATTCTTATCCTTTTGCTACTGCTTCGTCCGTGAACCTTAAAGCATTGACCAAGCGCAACTTTCTCCATTTCTCCGTTCAGTCTGGCACCTTCCGACCGAGATTGAATTTACATGGAGCGGGCGAGCGCGGATTAAGCGCGGGTAAAGTTTCGCCGAATTTTTTTCCAACCCACCCACGCCCGCTCGTTGCTCGCGCTCTTTTTCCCAGTTTTTTCAACGCCGAGGAGGGGAAAAGCTACGAGTGAAACGAAAATGAGAAAGAAAGAAAGGGGTCGTGGGCAAGGGAGAAAGAGATAGTGAAAGTGGCGGCGACCTGAATTTACAGCATTTAATATCGGCAAAATGAAGTACGAGCACGACGTAGAGCGGGCAAGGAGCCGCCATTTTGTGGCATCGATAAATCCATTTTATTGCGCTGGCTTGTAGGTAGGCGGTCTGACTACGGTTACCGGTAGCCTGCCTACTCTTATGTCTTCTCAGTGTATAACAAACACCGAATAAAATCCAATGCGAGGGCCAGCAACCCGCGCAGTCGACCCCTCTTTTCGCGGTGCACCGAGAGGACCAACTTTTTTGCGATTTATTCGCTACCCTCGCGCTCGCCACACACCCCCCCCCCCGCACATCCCCATGTTTTGCGGCCGTGGCATCCCCAATCGAGCACTAGCACCTCTTTTTTGCGCTTCGCCCAGTGTAACCCGAAGCTTTTTGTTTCTTTTGGGAGAAGAGGATTTTTATGATGATTGCGATTGGTTTAAGGTACCAGGCATACTCTAGAGAATGGAAGCGTTCATGATAAAAATGATACATGCCGTTTCCTTTTAGGAGGAAGTAACAGAATACTGGTAATATCTTTAATGTCTGTTCGATACATTTGAATTTTTCACAATCGCTGTCAACATATCGCGGATGGATCGTATTTAATTAAATCGTGCGCTTCATGGCCGATATTGTTTTCATAAAACCCCCGAATCCCCATTCTGCAATCAGTCAAAATGGAAATTAATTCTCATATCGACTCCTATCACTGGCCTGGCCACTGGTATACATCGTTGTTACTTGAAAAAGATGGAACGCTATTTCGATCCTACCATGCTGCTTTAAAAAAGAATTTTAATTTCAGACGAATCGCGTCGATAAACGAAATTTCTAAGTCGTTATCGTGAAACACGAAAGAAAGAGGAACTAGGAAAGAGAGAAGCAAGAGTAAAAAGAGAGATTAATAGAAGTGAGCAATGGCAGACGGTAAAACAAGGCGATTAGAGCGCTGCGAAACACGTATCGACGAATCGTCGGTGAATTTTTCGGAATTAGTCGAGAGGAAACGATTGTCGGTAGGGGAAGGATTTTCGAGAGCGGTGCAGGGCCAGAGTTTTCCAAGATGAAAGTTAATTCCGTTGGATAATCCAGCTTGGACGCACGGGGGTGGGGTCGGACGTAACGAGGGCGAAGAAAGATCTGTCACCCCTCCTCGTTCCTTTTTCAGCTAAATCTTGCGAGCCGGATCGAGAACTTCGTCGAATTTATGAGATTTCGGGTTTCGAAGCGCGGCTATTCCGGGGGGGGGGGGGGGG